>JAOWBE010138726.1:0-19388 GCA_028566155.1 Quercus phellos
CACCAATGTACTTACTTCACACTCATTCAACCAAAAAAATAAAAATTCAGTACAATATCAAATGAAAATACCATTGCTATAAAATTCTGGTATGAGTTTTTTACCTGAGGTGATGCAAATTTTAGTCTGGAAGCAGCTGTGGATCTGTGAGGCAGAGTGGAATTCAGCTCAAACAAAAAGCAAAACCCTGTGAATGGGAGAAGAAGTGCAGGAAATATATGAGAATAACTCAATTTTATGGAGTTTGAGTATACTTTATAACTTGATTAATCTAATATCAAATTATTTTAAAAGACTTGTACCCTTATGCCTGACGCCAAGACAGTGTGAAAACAGCTTTTAACAAGAGTAGAACTCGAGACTTTTATAGTTGGTTACATAACTCGTTTTCCGTATAATCGAGTTATTTCGGGATTAAAGAAAGCAGATGCCACGCTGGCTGTCCAGTGGCACAAAGCTGCACCTAACTCGACTATAAGATAATCGAGTTCTTCAGATAACTCCATTTTAGTAATATCGAGTTACAAAAGAGAGGCATTTTCCTAATTAGTTTGAGAAAGGGGGCAGAACGCTGCTTATTTTGTCCAAAATGGGCATTTGCCCATTTTCCCCTAGATTTCAAAATGTATTAAGTGACCAAGTGGGATAAACTTCTAATTTACCGATGATAAAGATTATTGATCATATACTAGTATTTGCTTTTTATCATTGGCCCTTGTAGTCTAACTAGCTCACTTTTCAAAAAAATGATCAAAATATAATACTTTCATAATTTCAACACCAAAAAAAAATATTTTATATATATATAGTTGTTAAATACCTACTCATTTTTGTAATGCCAACCAAACAAATTGCATACTTCATATAGCGCACTCCTCCATCTCTGCACCTTACCCATGTCATCGCTAAATCTTTTTTTATGTTCTTTCGTAGCTCGTCCAAAACTTCTATATTGGTTACGTATTTCTAATGGATCTATGTTATAAAAAATTGGTTGCACAATTTGGCCTTCCTACTTACACACAAGAATTTTGACTAGTTCATTCAAACATAAAGAAGAAAATGCATATCTTTTAGATAATACAATTATCGAAATCATTGAACTTTCAATGGCTTTGAGAAGTTCTATGGAAATTTCTTCTCCCCTTGAAAGCTTGTAGTGTCAATACCTTTATCACACAAAGTGCAATTCAAATAACTCGTAAAATCATTACGAGTATCTTCACCTCTAAAACTCAAGAACACATCATATCTGTATTGGTGACTGAAAGTGAAATTGGTGTTTCGTTTGTTGGTCTGAAAAACCATAGTCATTTGGATACACAGTAGAAAAGATTTGAAAGGAAGAGGAAAAAAAAAAAAGAAGATGCGATGAAATTGGAATTGTAAGAATTTAGGTGAGACTTTCTGAATGGGTATTTCAAAGAGAGAATGGTAATGGTAGAGTTAAGAAATTGGATGTTGGTTACGGTGAGGCCAATAAGACCGTATGATAGTCCAATGTGAAAATGGTAAAATACTAGCTGGCGAATTTCATAGGTTGCAGTCCAAACGTGGAGACCGAGAAGACTTTTATCCACTTTGAAAAAACTAATTGGAAAATCGCTTTACCACTCTGATTCATTTTCAAACTTAGGACACAAGAGGAAAATGGACAGAAATTTCTTGGGTACACACTTATTTTTGGAGCATAGTGTGAATTCATTTTCAAACTTTTAAGAAAGGTAGACACAATTTCTTTCTTAATTATTTGGCTTCAGCATATAAGTTTAGTTTTTAGTTTTTAATTTTTTGTATAGCTTTTTCAAACTATATTTTTTTTTTTCTATTTTTTCTCATATTTTCAAATTTTCAAGATATAAGCGTACTTTAGCACAATTTTAGTAAAAAGTTTTCAGCAAAAAGTTAAACAAGCTATTCCTAAATGGACACTTAGTCTCTCTCTCACTTTTTTCTTTCTTTTTTTTTTTTTTTTTTTGGGACAGAAAGGGAATTGCATTCAACTAAACAGAAACAGAAAATTTAGAGCAACACCTGGATAAGTACAATCCTTTCAAATTAGAATTAAAAGCAAAATCTAAGTCCACAAGCAGACTTTCAAATAAAAGGAAATCTTGACTTTGTTGAGAACCCATCTTAGCAAGAGTGTCTGCAAGCTTCTCGGTAGCAGTGCTTAATACGAATTTGGTGAAACTACGCGTCTCACTTTATCTTCTCTCTCATGAAACATCATTTCTCTTCTTTTCTCTCCCTCCATAATCTCATGAAACATCCTTTTTTCTATTTAAAGCTTCATGTTTGCCTTTTATGCCTCGTGTGATATCATGCATACAAGCAAACTGCTTGCTTAGAAAGGGATGCCAAGGATTCCTTGCTAGTGTAGTGGATTCCTTGTCATTGTGTTTGTTGATGATGTTTTGTTTTATTTTAAGAGTCAAGAAGAGCATGAAGAACACTTGAGAATTGATTTATAGATCCTAAGAGAAAGGAAGTTATATGCTAAATTAGAGAAGTGTGAATTCCAATTGAATCAAGTAATGTTCTTGAGTCATGTGATATCTAAGGATGGAATTACAGTGGATTCTAATAATATAGAAGCAATGGTTAATTGGGATAGGTCTATAAATGTGAGTGAGGTTAGAAGTTTCTTGGGCCTTGCTGGTTACTATAGAAGATTTGTAGAGGGATTTTCCCCCATTGCAGTTCTTTTGACATAATTAACTTGGAAGAATGTTAAATTCAAATGGAAGGAAGAATGTGAGAAAAGCTTCCAAGAGCTAAAATTACCCTACTCATGACTTGGAGTTGGCCACAGTTATTTTTACTTTGAAAATTTGGAGACATTATTTGTATGGAGAAAGATATGAGATTTTCACTGGATCATAAAAGTTTAGAGTATTTATTTAACTAGAATGAGCTAAATATGGGACAATGGAGATGGTTGGCACTGGTTAAGGATTATGATTGCTCTATTAACTATCATCCTAGTAAGGCTAATGTTGTGGCTGATGCTCTTAGTAGAAACCCTTCAATTTTTTCAACTGCTTTGCTACCCACTCAAAAGTATATTATTCTTCATCTTGAAAGGATGGAGATTGAGGTTGCTATAGGCCAACCAAACTAGTTTGAGTGTTCAACCAACTTTGGTAGAAAGAATTAAATTGTTACAGGCCGATGACCCGCATTTAAAGAAAATCATGGATGAGGTGCGTAGTGGAAAGAAATATGAATTTTCTATTTCTAAGGATGGTGTTTTGAGATTTGGGAGTAGACCTTGTATGCCAAATGATCCATTGATTAAAAAGGAGATTCTAGAGGAGGCTTACTATTCCCCATATACAATACATCCGGGTAGTACAAAGATGTACCATGATCTTCATGAAAACTTTTGGTGGAATAATATGAGAAGAGAGATTGCTCACTTAGTAGAGCAATGTTTTACTTATATGCAAGTTAAAGTGTTGCACCAACAACCCTTAAGTTTGTTGCAACCACTTCCTATTCCCCAATGGAAGTGGGAGAGAATCATTATGGATTTTGTTTCAGGATTGTTGAGATCTCCTAAGGGTCATGATGCTATTTGGGTGGTTGTGGATAGAATGACAAAATTAGCTCATTTTCTCCCTATTCAAATGAACAACTCCCTTGATCAGTTAGCTCAGCTTTATGTTGATAAGATTGTGAGACTTCATGGAGTACCTGCTTCTACCTTTTCAAACAGAGATTCAAAGTTTACTTCTCATTTTTGGGGTGGTGTCCATATGGCCTTGGGTGCTAGATTGGATTTCAGTATAGCTTTCCACCTTCAGACAGATGTGATAAGCCAAGAATGTATTGACCCCTTATGATAAATTAACCAATTGATTTAGCCAAGTTAATTAATTAAGTTCAATTACATGCAATAAGCATGGTAGTACAAACAAATTACCAACTAAGTTAAATGCAGCGGAAAATAAATTTGACATAGGTGATTTGTTTACGAATGGGGAAAACCATCGAGGCAAAATCCCACTAGGTGAATTTAAGGTCACCACTCTTAAGAATCTACTATTATCAAAACAAGTGGTTGCAAGTAAAAAGAATCTCAGTACCTAATACTAACCTACAGTTGAACCCTTACCCTAATACATTGGACTTGTTCTGTAGTGGCAAACTCTCCTTTTCAATGCACTGCTCCCAGTACGTTATTAACCAATCGATGCACGGATCCCAGTACACGACTTACTCACTAACTTGAGAAGGATGTTGGCTGTAAAGTTCTTCAGTTCATCAACACAATGAAGATCACGAAGCTCCTTGGTTACAAAACCCAATAGTGTACAAATGCAGCAACTTCTTTAAGAGAAAGATGAACTAGGGCAAATTCTATCTCCGGTCACAATTTGCATGAACAAAACTTTGTCTCACACTTGCACAACTTTTGACAGCCCTTAAAATAATCCTTATATATGTTTAGGGTTGGGAGAAAAAAAAGCCCAAACATGTATACACGAATTGGTGTGAAATCAGATCTGAAAAAATGATTTTCATAAATCTCGATAGATAGGTTATCTATCGAGTAGCTGTCGAGCATTGGGCTAAATCTGCCTTTTGTACCTCGATAGATGCTATCTGTTGAGCTAGCTGTCGAGTTTTAAAATCCAGCACTTCTTTACTTGTTTCTTGGACAAATTTGCATAGTTTTAACACTTGGACTTGAACTCTTATTCCTTGAAGTATTAAACACATCCTAGATCTACCAATTACAAGTAAAGTGCATTTTGTCAAAGGATTAGCCAATTCTAAATGACATATGTTCCTAACATGATTCACATGTCCTAACAATCTCTCCTTTTGGCAATCCATGACAAAACCACAACAAACAAATGAAATATGAGAGAAGTCATAAATCATTCAACTCATACTCACTTGTTGAATGCAATAAAGTCTATCCTAACATAAACTCTTGAAAAACTTTGCAAGAAGAGAGTTCATGGTATGGAAGACTTTGACAGCCTATATTTTTGAAACACTTTAAACAAAACTCATCACGACATCTAAGTGTAAAATAGAAATTAAAAGATTGCATACAAATAATAAGAAGCATGTGCATAAAGAGAGAAAAGAAACAACACATGAAGAGATTGGTGAAAGAATGTAATAAAAACCTCAATATATATATCAAAATGAATACAAGGCTTGCTATCATAATGTAAGAACAGTGTATCTAAAAAGAAAGAAAAGAAAAGATACAAATAGTCCTCACTACATCCCTCAAAGATAAAAACACTTCCTCTAACAAAAATATCTCCTATACTAACTCTCCTCGTAAGTACATGACTACTTTCATACCCAAAACTACTCTCCGTTTTTGTCACGAATAACAAAGGGCAAGTAACTCAAGTAGTCATCTCGTCGTCATCGAAAGAGCTACATCCTCCTCCTCATTAGCATTACCACCATTGGAGTCACCATCGTCATCCTCATCCTCAGATGCCTCTAGAGAAGGAGAGGGAGACTCTACAAAGCCACCAAGGCGAGCTTGTCGTCGTGCAATACGACCGACACAGGTGTTAACCTAACACAACTCATCATTGAAAGTGTCAAGGCAAGCATCCATACACTAAAGCTGCACCTGATTGCCTCGAGGGTCACACTATCCATAGAAGAAGAAGGAGCGGATGTGGATGGAGCTGAAGAAGTTGGAGGAGTCGCCGTTTTGGTCCATGGCCGCTTCGATCGAAGCTAGGCCTCACTCCATCTAACAATCACTGCATCTATAGCATACATGAGAAAGAAGTGGTCTGACTCGAGATAGGAAACAGAAAAGTGGCGAATGATCAGCATGATAGCCAAAGGAAAGTTAAGCTTATCACCAGTCGTCGTATCCTTATAGACATCTATAAGGGAGAGTGTGAAGTGAGAGGGAAAGTCAATGGTAAGCCTCTTAAAGAGGGACAACAAAAATCGAGCATGAGGCTCAGAAATCGAATTATAGTGAGACAAGGGATGTAAAACAAATATCATCACCATATTCAGGAACCTCGGACCTTTACCAAAGGTCGAGCAAAAGGTGTTTTGACGACAACCTCAAGATGAAGGTGTCTCATAAAATAGAGACATGAGTTCATCTTTGGACACAGTCTTAAGACGATCACAGCCGGGGTAGTTAGGATGCACTACCCTCGGTACGTGTAGCACCTCAAATATAAGATCCAAAGTGACTAGAATGCACGTACCTCGAATGCGAGTGATAAAATGAGGTACATAATAATCGAATATGTGCATATTGGAGTAAAACTCTTGTATGATCATGAAAGGACAAGTGACCAAGATGCCCACATAGTGACTCCCAACCCCTACTGTAGATGATAGTGGGAAGGCCAGTATCGTAAAAGTCTGATAGAACAACTTGGCATTCTAAATGAATGCTGCATCGGGAAAAGTTCTCCAAAAAGTCCTTACAGGCTGTATCATCACAGAACCTGACATGAGAAGGTGTAGAATCAGTAGAGGGAGAAGAAGATGATTCCCCAGAACAAAGAAGGTTCTAGGACAGAGTGGACTTACGTTTAGGTGCCATAGAGCAACTAACCGAGAGAGAGAGAGAGAGAGAGAGAAACACCCAGAAAAGTAACAAACACATTTAGTATCAATAAGAAAAAGAATGGTACATATGCATGAAAAATGCATGAACATGTGATATGCAACATTAAAAGCATCATGGGCTCAGCCTAATCCAACCCTAACAGCACACATCATTTCAACATATAGAGCACACAACTAAAATGCATGAATCATTGTTAAAATGCAAATGAGATGTAATGCATGAACTTTTAAGAAAATTTGAACACCACCCATCCCAAAAATTTTGCAAAAACTTCATTAATTTTGAAAAATCCCAAAATCTTTCAAAAACCCCAAAAGTTAGGTTAAAAGAGATGGAATGCATGATAAGATGAGAGAAATGAGAACTTACCAGGGGAAGAAAGATCAAACAAGGCTAAAAAACTCCTGGGCTTGAGGTTTAGAGAGAGAGAGAGAGAGATGAGTTTGGTGAGGTGAAGGGACAGATTCTATCGAGAGAGATCGGAAAGAAATGAAGAAAAAATCACATTGAAACTCTATATAGGAAAACATAAAGCTCGATGGATCGAGAGGTGTTGAGATTTAATTTTCGACAGATAGAGCTATCGAGGAGCTACCGAGAGGTGTCCACAGCAAAGAAACCTCGATGGATCGAGAAGCTATCGTGTATTTATTGAGCATACAGAAACTTCCTTGATGGATCGAGAAGCTATCGAGGCAAATTCTAAAAAGTTTTGATGGATCGAAAATGCGATAACAGCTGTTGAGAAAGAAAGATGAAAGGCTCGATAGATAGCCTAGCTGTTGAGAGGTATCGAGAAGCTGTCGAGATTGCTCAAAAACATTTTTTCAAAGAAGAGAAAAACACAGATATGAATGCAATCAAGCATGCTATTCAACCAAAGATCCAAACAACATTTTAAGCTCTCAAAATCATCTCTCAACAAGAAAATTGTCAAGCATATAAATCCAAAACACACACACACACACACACACAACAAGTCTAACCAATTTTATATTTCAAAAACAAGTCAAGACAGTTTAGTGAGCATACATTAACACATGTATTTATTGTGACAGCCAAATCACATTGTACCTGCACGTGTATCAAGAGTAGCAAAGAATATTGCATGTTGTGCATGAAAAATATCGCAAGGTTGCCTAAGTGTCTACACGTTACGACAATTTGAGATATGAGAAAATCACTTTAACTTACACACAATTATGACTGCTTGCAATCATATATAAAGCATTTTGATTCTTTTTGCTTTTATTTTTCTTTGCATATTTTCTTTTGTTAAGCATATCATGCATGGGCATATAAGAGAGAGAAAAGAAATACCCAATGATATTAAGCTTTTGACATTGCACTTTTACTATGCCGAAGCATACATATGTCATTTCATGATTGGCGGGCAACAGTGGTGAGATGGTTATTTATACCTTTCTCTTAAGATTTTCTACTCCTTCCCTTCAAAAAGAGTGATACAAGTGTTAAGTACAAGAGATTACTTAATTTTACTCATTACAAACACGAGCCACAAAGCTCACTTGCTTAGTTGTGCATAGAGATGCTCATCTAAGCTACAAAAAATACAAAGTTTAGAAAACTTTGTTTCAATGGCCATCTAAGGTACACAAGTACTAATTTACACAAACACACATTGTTTTTGTTTTTTTTTTTTTCAATTTTGATTTATTTATTTTTTATGAAAAACAAAAAGAAAGAAAAACTGAAAACAAACAAACAAACAAAAACATGTTAAACAAAACAAAGCATAAAACTAGATTGACTCAAAACTATAAAGCAAAACACACAAGTAATGCAAGCAAAGATAGAGGGAGAGAGTGAAAAGTGACTGAATCACTTGGAGCCTTTTTCCTTCCACACCTTGGAAGAACCTTTCCGTTTGGCGAACCCTTGATCCAGTGGTGAGGAGGAAGGATTGAAACCGTTTAAGTTTGAAAGGAACATGAGAGCTTTGAGTAGATCTCCAAGAGGAGCAAAAGACGATGGAAATTGATTCTGGTTTCCCGATGAGATCATATTGTTGCTCTGTTAAGTGGCTAGCCACTTATAGCAATTAAGTCAAGTATGTCTGGTTGCTCCACAGTGATGGCAGAGATGTTGCTTCTTCTGTTTAGACTTTTGAATATTGTCCTTCTTAGCCCTAGGGTTTTTAGTTTCTTTCTTAACAAATTTGGAGGTGCTCCTAAGATAGATTTACCCTTATCTATGTTCTCACTAGCTAAAACAGTTTTGACATTAGTGTTCTCAGATTCAACATTATTAGTAGGAGAAACAAAAACAGTAGTACTAGAGGAAGCAATATTAGGAGAAGAGAAATCATATCCTAAACTGGATCAATCAGAAGCAGATTTCTGTAAGCTGAGCATCTAATCATTCTTTGCACTTGAAGTCCTCTCCAGCTGAGCTCTGACTTGAAAAAGGTCCGTTTCAAACTTCTTGGTCTCCTCAGCCAAGAAATTATTCTCAAATCTCAGTGCTCCAATGGTTTGATTAGCTTCATGAAACTTTGTGGAGATTTCTTCTTGTTTAAGCTCCACATCACTAAGCTTCTTGGTGGCCAACCTATACAACTTCGCATGCTTTTCGGAGACTTTGTATAATTTTGCATAGGCTGTGTAGATGTCATCTTACTCATCCAACTTTTCAAACTTAGACTCCACCAAGTCCCCTTCTTCATCCACATCATCAAAAATCCCCTCAGTAGGATTTACAGTGGCAATGAAGGCATTTAGGATTCCATCATCCTCATTATTCGAGTCATCCTCAAGCTCAGTGTCACTCAAGGTAGCAGCAACGGCCTTGCTTTTCCCAATGGTTTTGAGATACGTTGGGAATTCTTGTTTCATGTGTCCAAAGTCTTGACATTTGAAACATTTAGGTCTTAAGGGAATAGTGTACTGACCGCCATCCCTAGCTTCCTTCTTCCCTTTGTCTTGGCTCTTGAACTGGGACGAATTGGACTACTTGTGGTCTTTGTCAAATCCTTTAGCATTGGCATTCTTCATAAAATTTTTGAACTGTCTTGTAATGTAGGATTTCATTTTAGAATCTTCGTCGTCTGAAGACTCATCTATGTCACTACTTTGAGCCTTCAATGCCATACTCTTACCCTTACTACCAATACTTATCAAACCCAACTCATAGGTCTGCAAATTGCCAACTAGCTCTGTTAAACGAATTTTGTCAATATCCTTTGATTCCTCAATAGTGGTGATCTTGGCATGAAATCTCTCAAGTAGAGATCTAAACACCTTTCTAACAATCTTGGGTTCGAGAATGGTTTCCCAAAGATTAAAGGCTGGGTTCACTATGTCCTTGAACTTGGCATAGAACTCATTGAATGACTCATCCTCCTCCATCTTGATCCCTTCAAAGCTTGTAGTAAGCCTCTAAAGCTTCAAATCTTTGACAACCTTAGTTTCTTCATAGGTTGTCTAAAGGATGGTCCATGCTTCCTTGGCCGTTTCAGTAGAGGATATCTTCTTAAACTCCTCATTCATGACCGCACTAAATAAAGCATTCAATGCCCTGCTGTTGAAGTTAGCCGCCTTAATCATCATCCCAATCGACCGGCGCTTCCTTTGACTTAATCTAGCCTATCTCGACAGCTTGCCACACTTTTTCATCTAATAACTGCAAGAAAGCTCTCACTTTCCAGTAACTATAGTTAGTGCCATCAAATAAATGAGGTATAATAAAAAATTGTCCTCTATCCATGACAATAGGGGTCAATGGATCACACAGCAAAGATTAACCCTAATTAGAGTGTGCTTGCTCTGATACCACTTGATAGGCCAAGAATGTTTTAACCCCTTGTGATAAATTAAGTAATTGATTTAGTCAAGTTAATTAATTAAGTTCAATTACATGCAATAAGTGTGATAGTACAAACAAATCACCAACTAAGTTAAATGCAACGGAAAGTAAATTTGCCACAAGTGATTTGTTTACAAATGGGGAAAACTACCGAGGCAAAATCCCATCGGGTGAATTTAAGGTCACCACTCTTGAGAATCCACTATTATCAAAACAACCAGTTACAAGTAAAAGAAATCCCAATACCTAATACCAACCTACAATTGAACCCTTACCCTAATACCCAATTGGACTTATTCTGTAGTGAAAAACTCTTCTTTTCAATGCACAGCTCCCAGTATGTGACTAACCAATCGATGCGCGGATCCCAATACGTGACTTACTCACCAACTTGAGAAGGATGTTGGCTACAAAGTTCTTTAGTTCATCAACACGATGAAGATCACGAAATTCCTTAGTTACAAAATCCAACGGCATAACAATGCAATAGCTTCTTCAAGAGAAAGATGAACTAGGGCAAATTCTGTTTCTGGTCACAATTTGCATGAACAAAATTTTGCCTCACACTTGCATAACCTTTGACTGCCCTTAAAATAATCCTTATATATGTTTAGGGTTGTGAGAATAGAAAGCCCAAACATGTATACATGGATTGGTGTGAAATTAGATTTGAAAAACTGATTTTCATAAATCTCGATAGATAGGTTTTCTATTGAGCAGCTGTCAAGCATCGGGCTAAATCTGCCTTTTAAACCTCGATAGATGCTATCTGTCGAGCTAGCTATTGAGTTAGCTGTCGAGCTTTAAAATCTAGCACTTCTTCACTTGTTCCTTGGATAGATTTGCATGGCTTTAACACTTGGACTTGAACTCTTGTTCCTTGAAGTATTAAACACATCCTCAATCCACCCAATTACAAGTAGAGTACGTTTTGTCAAAGGATTAACCAATTCTAAATGATATATGTTCCTAACATGATTCACATATGTCCTAACAAGGTGGACAATCCGAAAGGACTATTCAAACTCTAGAAGATATGTTGAGAGCATGTGTTTTGGATTTTAAGGGGAGTTAGGCTAGTGACTTACCTTTGTTGGAGTTTGCTTATAATAATAGTTATCATTCAAGTATTAGAGTGGCACCTTATGAGGCTTTGCATGGGAGAAGGTGTGGATCCCCAATTTGTTGGGATGTGACAGGAGAGCAAAAAATCTTGGGGACAGAGATTATTTAGAGGACTTGTGTAAAGGTAAATTAGATTCATGATAGACTACGAGCAGCCCAAAGTAGATAGAAAAGCTATTATGACAATAAAAGGAAGGCTTTGGAACTTGAAATTGGAGATAAAGTTTTCCTACAGGTTGCACCTATGAAAGGAGTAATGAGATTTGGCAAATAGGGTAAGTTAAGCCCTAGGTTTGTAGGGCCTTTTGAGGTCTTAGAGAGAGTGGGTGAAGTTGCACATAGAATTGCCCTACCACTGACCCTATCAGGAGTTCTTAATGTTTTCCATGAGTTTATGTTAAAGAAATACATTCTTAACCCTTCACCTGTATTGAGCTATGAACCTCTTTATATTAGAGATGATTTGTCATATGAAGAAGTTTCAGTAGAGATCCTGGACTGTAAGAAGCAAGTGCTACACAATAGAACAATATCTTGGGTAAAGGTGCTTTGGAAGAATCATTCAGTGAAAGAGGCATCTTGGGAGTGTGAGGATGATATGTTGTCAAGATACCCAAACCTTTTTCAGGATCAAGGTACATAAAAATTTCGAGGATGAAAGTTTTATAAAAGGAGAAGAATGTAATGTCCCAGCTTTTAAAAAAGAAAGAAAAGGGCATGGTCAGAGTTTTATTTGCATTCACACATGCTCCACACCTACCCACCATTCCCCAACACTCATTTTCACACCATTTATTTTCTCTCTTTTGGCCGACCATCTCTTTTCTTCCTTTAATTTTCTTTCTTTTCTCTTCACACACACACACTTATGTCCCACACTCTCCCATCGGGTTCCACTCCAAACCACCATCTCACCATCATTTTTCCCGCAAGATCACCAGAAAATCCTTAGGAACCTCTAAGCATCTTCATCCCTTTTATTTGAGGTAAAAATTTATAGTCTTTTTGGTGGGTTATATATTTTGCTTGAGGTTATATTTTTATCTAAGTTTTGATAATGATACCCATGTGATTTATGAGTCTTGGAAATGATATTCATGTGCTTATATGTATGGGTTTTGTGTTGGTGGAATTATTTGATGAGTGAATTTATAATTTTTACAATGGTGGTTATCTAAGTGGTGAAGATTTGGGGGTTTTGGCTTTTTAATGTGAAATAAGTGGTGAATATAATTTTTATTGATTATTTGGAGCTAGTTAAAGATTTAAGTTGCTTGTCTTAGAGAGTATTATGATTTTTGGTATCAAGGGTCTCTTGTTGACGTGGTGTAAATCTTATGGGAACAACTTATTAAGTGTTGGAGTTTTGATGTTAGAGATAATACCTTGAATGATTTATGAGAATAAGTTGGAGTCTATGCCTTGTAAATTAATTGGTTGAGAAATTTCGGAAGTGAAAAATATTATTTGTGAGGTTAAATACTAGGCCTGCCTAATTAATTGCTTATTCGGCAATCCCTAATTTGTAGCTAGATACAATTTCAAGCTTTATGCTTTTTGTGATAGGTGTGCTTGATATTGTTTAGGTTCTAGCTAATCTACTTTGGAGCTTGGAGAATTAGGATTTTTGCGGGTTGCAAGGTAAGTAGCTTTTTAATGGGATTTTTGGAAAATAATCATGTTACAGAAACGTTGTTTTTGGATTAGACACGTTTTTTAAAACTACTTATGGAAACTATATTTTCCTAAAAACTGTTGTGTTGTCACCTTAAATGTATATGACTATTTATGAAAAGCGCATTATACTATATAAATTTAAAAGTGAAACGTTAGACTTTTTGTTGACCACTCCTTATTGCACGATGTAACTATATAAATTTATGCTATGTATATGTTTAAAAACACCATACAGTTGTGCCTTTTCAGTTTTTAATTGGCACATTTTCGATCAATAGCCACATTTTTATTCAATATGCACATTTTGGTCAATAGGCACATTTCATTCGATAGGATCATTTTCAGTTAATAGACACATTTTGGTATAACCAATATGAAGGGTGTAGGGATAAGGGACCAAGATCATATATTGGGCCTTGGGCTTTGTCCGAGGACATTGATAAGTCCGAGGAGGAACAAATAGTTGTTAGGGTTTCCCATTTAAAGTCTCATAAGTAGGGAATGAATGAAGGGTGATTCGAGGAGGAACTCCTCCTCGGATGCGATGAATGTTGCTTAAGTATCTATTCTAGCGATTAGAATGACTTTCCAGAAAGCCCCAATGATAGGGGCATGCCTAATGAACATACGAGAAAAAAGGAAACCCAAAAATATCTAACGAAATGCTATTACCACCGCATTAAATGCAATGCAGCTACTTTTCTGGCCGTATTTATGTGGAGAAGACCTCTGAACAGTGCTGCCTTGGCTATCACAATTCATAGAAAGCCAAAGAAGATGTCTGATGGGACATATACTCAAGTAAGGGCTCAAACGATCAACAAATGTAGGATCAAGATGATCCCAAGGGAGCTATATAATGTAAGAGATCCTCCATATCCAGAAGATCAAAGGAGGGGAGAGGACACTGTATCAATCTAAATTGTTCTTGTATTCAATTGTAACCAATTTATATAAGTTTGACCTCCTCGAATGGTGAAGTTGTTCAGCTTTATCTTCTTTGTTCTTGCTTGATCATCTTCCAAACCCATACTAGCCGTTGTCAAATTCATTAGGGCGTAGTTTTTCGACCCACTCTCTATAAATTTATTGTATTGGGCTCATTAGGCCAAGATCCCACATATTTTGGGCTTAAGCTGTAAATCGTGTCCCTACAAAGGGTTATGACTTTTCAATAGGCAACTTTTGGTATATCTAATTTGAATGTTTATGACTTTTCAATAGGCACCTTTTGGTATATATATTACAACTTATCTTATATATACCTATACATACAACACAAACCAACTAGAGACGCAATATTCTCTCTTATTTATTCCTACCAAAAACTAATAAATAAAACAACATTTCTTTCTTCTGTCTAACTAATGACACTTAGTGCTATTTCTTTTAATTTCATTTTTTTTAAAATCTCACGCATTTTTGCTTACTACTCCAACTCAAAAATGATGTATTTTTCCCCTTAAAACTCATCCAGTAGATATTCCCGTGTATTGCACGAGTTAGCGACTAGTTTATATATATAAAGAGATATATTCATTATAAATTCGAAATGTATTCAACTAATGACTAATTTAATAATTACTTATGTAATAATATTTAATAAAGCTGACTAAATAAATCAAATTAACATATGTTTAAAATAACACATTCAAATTGATTAAATTCGACATGATAATATTTGTCTTATGAGCCAAAATAATAATTTATTTTCATTATATTCATCATCATGCCTAATCAACTCCATCTAACTTAATGTTGTCATCATCATTCTAGTGAATACCACAACTTTTATGTCACAATTTTTGTTGCAATTTTAACGTGGTTAACTCTGAGGGGTTGTCTATTACTTCATATGAACCCACTATGTTTTCTCCATCATTCACAAGCAATTACATTAGAGTTGTAGCAAAAGTTGTATTTACTGGACTTTTTCTGTGAGATAAGTATTACTGTGAACACAAACTCAATAATAGACCCACGTGAAAGTCTTAAAATATAATCATGAGTTGACATGTAAGAATGGTGTGTGAATTTTGGTATGGAGAGAATGTCCCTAGCATTACTCATCCAAAAATTACATGGATCTGCATTGATAGCCTCTGCAAATTATTTTGGAGCGAAACTATAGCATTGCTGTGCATTTCATGGGCCATTTCCTGTTATAATGTAGTTTTGCGGGCCTTTCTAGTCAATTTGGGTTTAAAACAAGTATCTAAGACAATCTCTTCTATAAGGTTTCTTCATTCTTAAGACAAGCTTATCTTACAAACCCTGCACCCGTAATTAATTGAATCCTAAGCCTTCACTTTTGAACGTAACGAAACTACCATCAAGTCCCAAGATTTTCAATCCCTTCAGTGGATATATGGTAATAGAAACATCTTGGTTTATGTTTTGTTTTCCTCATCTGTAATTTATAACGTTGTGTATGAATTGAGCAAATTAAAATTAATTAATTAATTTTAATTTTACATTTCCAAATATCAAATTCAGTGTGGTCACTAAATTTGATCTTGCAAAAATTTCGCTGGGCCAGATAAGAGCCTGCAAATTCTTGAGGTATTGACTAACTAATTCAACAATAAGCCACCCACCAAACAGCTCAAATTAGGTCCTCTAGTTTACAGCCACAAGAAAATTTTGGTCAGGTCCAAACTTGCTTAGTTACATCCGAAGGAAAAAAAATTAGAACAAATAGTACCTTTCTAATATTAAGGAATTAGAAATTTTGGGCAAGAGCCCCCACCACCATCATTTGAATGAGCCCGTTAATTTGAGAGAGAGAAGATAAAAGAACTAAAAGATGCAAATGAAACAACAAAACTAAGAGAGGAGACACAACTTGACATTTAAAAACATAATAGAAATTGTTTCAACGTACCTTGGCATATTCTTCGAAGTTCAATCAAGAGATTCTCATTTCTTCACAAGTAGATATAGACTGAAATCAGCATCCTACATGCAGTATAGAAGGTCAAGACCATCTTTACGGTTGTCGGAAAGTTTACAGGTAAAATCAGACTAGAGTAATTATAAAACCCCATCCATATACGGGGAAGAGCCAAAGCCGAATTTCCTTCATTATGTTCTTCCATTCCCAGCCGGGATTGCATTGAAGTTGATGATGGTTGCTGCGTCTACTTCTATTGGCTCAGAATATGAAGAAAAAATTCAAACAGAGTAATCCAAAGAGAAATCCTCGACAACAAGCTAACAAGATAAAGATTATCTCTAGATCAGATTTATCCAACTACACTAAGGAAGAGAGAAAGCAATCCGATTGTGTGACGTTTACTGAATTTTACCATTATATATATATATATATATATATACACACACACACAAGTAAATACTGAAACTCATCACTTGAAACATAATAACATTTTGTCAAATACTTGGAGTGTATACATTTGTACTCTCTATCACAACTCATTCAAGTCTGTCCTATTTGGCCAATGGCATTGCTCATCTTGACGTTGATGTTTATGCGACGTCTGATTGCTCTCCCATTCCCATCTTGATCTATGAGAACCACAGCCAGGCCTACATTCTTTTGTTCACGCGTACAATTTATTTTAAGACGCGAGATGCCTTCAGAAATTTTTTGGATTAATCTAAATTCGGGGTAGCTGCCAATTACAAAGCACTAAAAACATGTTAGAAAAAAGAATATATATATATATATATATATAATGAAATTAAATGGCATGAAATTTATAGATCTAAGATTAAGAATATCAATATGAAATTATGAACCCTTTTCTTTTTCAGCTAAGAAATCAATTTTAGGATTTTAGCACAAAGATGTGTGGAAGATCTGCTTATGTACTAATGAAACAAATTTTTTCAAGATCCACTTCTAATACTAGCTTGAATGACTTTATTAAGAATTTTTTGGGAAGTTTCTAAACATTATATGGGTCGGCAGGGGAGACTCTAGACCTAGGTCTAAATCCCCACATCTCGCAAAAATTTATAAACAGTCCCAAATCCCTCTATTACGCCCCTAAAATTATACCAAAATTTCTCAAAATTGTAGATTGATAACTGATTTTTTTTTAATATAAAATACATAGTTTTTTTTTAGAAACAAACACACACACATAAAGGAGAGGAAAAGAGGTTCTAATACAAAGGCACACTACAATATAAAATACATAGGTTGATTGTGCATTCCTTCTCCCACCTCAAAGAATACCCCAAAATATTTAGCCAACCAAAATCCAACCCAATTGAAACCCTAAACAATTTGACAAAAAAAAGTTTGTTACAAGCGTGCTTAATAATAATTGAAAATCAATTTTCTTTACTTGTATAAGAGATGTTAATAATACTTAATCACTAAATTTAATTAACATTTGCATGGTTTCTTAAAATAAAAAATAAAGTATATAATATCAAAAAAGTTGAATAAATAATATTTTATTAATATTTAAAGGTTAAAAAATCCTAAAACTTATCACCTTAGATTTCAAAATATATTATGCGGCCAAATGGGATAAACTTCTAAATAATTGATTATAAAGACTATTGATCATATACTAGTATTCGCTTTTTATCATTGGCCCTTGTAACCTAACTAGCTCACTTTTCAAAAATATGATCAAAATATAATACTTTCATATTTTCAATGATAATAATAAAAATAAATAAATAAAAGAGTACAAACAATAACGCTTGGGAGTTTTTGTTTAAAAGTAAAAGTTATTGGTGAAAAAAAAAAATAGTTGTTAAATACATACTCATTTTGGTAATGCCAACCAGACATATTAGCCACTTCCCTTAGCGCTTCCCTCCATGTATCCACCTTCATTCTGTCATCCTTGAATATATGATGATAACGTTTAAAAGCTTCTCCAAATGTTCCTTGTTGCTTACGTACATCTGACGGATTCACCTTGTAAAAAATTGGTATCACAATTTGACCTCTTTTTCTACACTCAATAATTTTGACAAGTTCATCCAAACACCAAGTAGAATATGGAAAGTTCTCGGAGAATACAATTATCGAAATACTTGAACTTTCAATGGCTTTGAGAAGTTCTTCAGAAATTTGTTCTCCCATTGGGAGCTTGTCATCCATGAAGGTGTTAATACTCTTACTACGCAAAGCCTCATTCAAATAACTCGTAAAACCATTGCGGGTATCTTCACCTCTAAAACTCAAGAACACAGATTTTGTACAACTTAATTTTATACGTAAGATATCTTCATAAATGTTTTGGATAAATCTAAGTTCGGGGTAGCTGTCAATTACAAAGCATTAAAAACATGTTAGAAAAATGGAATATATATTTACATGAACTAAATTCAAAAAGTTAATCTTATGTACTTTGATAGAAATATTGTTAATACAAGTCAATGGCATGAAATTTATAGATCTTAGATTAAGAATATCAATATGAAATTATGAACCCTTTTCTTTTTCAGCTAAGAAATCACTTTTAGGCTTTTAGCACAAAGACGCGTGGAAGGTCTGCTTATGAATAAAAAAAACATCTTCAATATCCACTTCTAATACTAGCTTGAATGAATTTATTTAGAATTTTGGTGTAGCTTCTAAACATTATAAGGGTGGGCAGGGGAGACACTAGACCTAGGTCTAAATCCCCACATCGCTTAAAATTTATAAAGAGTCCCAAAGCTTTTATTACATAAATAAAATGCCCCTAAAATTATACAAAATTTTCTCAGAATTGTAGAATGATAATTGATTTTTAAATATAAAATATATAGGTTGATTGTGCATTCCTTCTCCCACCTCAAAGAATGCCCTGAAATATTGAACCAACAAAAATTCAACCCAATTGAAACCCTAAACAGTTTGACAAAAAAAATTTGTTATGAGTGTGCTCAATAATAATTGACAATCAATTTTCTTAACAACTTATAATAGAGATGTTAATAATACTTAATTTAATTAACATTTGTGATTCAAAAGACAAGAAGAGTTTCTTAAATAAATAAAAATTTTATAATATTGAAAGTTGAATAAATAACATTTAATTGATATTGAAATGTTAAAATACCCTAAAATTTATCACCTTAGATTTCAAAATGTATTAAGTGACCAAGTGGGAAAACTTCTAATTAACCAATGATAAAGATTATCGATCATATAGTAGTATTTGCTTTTTATCATTGGTCCTTGTAGCCTAACTAGCTCACT
>JAOWBE010138738.1:0-19386 GCA_028566155.1 Quercus phellos
ATTGATCTCGATATCGAAAAGAAACCCAGAAATCTCGATGGATCGAGGATCTGTCGAGATGCTATCGGGTAGATAGAAAGCTCAGAAATTTTCTTCGATGGATCAAGAAGCTATCGAGATTCTATTGAGAAGAAACCTAGAAATCTTGATGGATCAATAATCTATCGAGGATCTATCGAGAAAAGAGAAAGAAGGGCTCGATAGAAAGGAATCTGTCGAGGATCTGTCGAGAATCTGTCGAGAAGCTATCAAGCTTAAAGAAAAAAGTTTTTTCAAGGGAGGAAAAACACATAAAGATGCATGCAACAAGCAAGCTACTTAACCAAAGATCCAAGCAACATATTAAGCTCTCAAAACATCTCTCAACATATATGCAAAGCATCCATAGATCCAAAAACATACACACACACACACTAAACAAGTCTAACCAATTTTATATTTCAAAAATAAATTAAGACAGTTTAGTGAGCATATATTAACACTTGTATCTCCTGTGATGGCCAAATCACATTGTACCAACACATGTATCAAAAGTAGCAAAGAATTTGTGTGTTGTGTGTGAAACATAGCAAGAGTGCATAAGTGTCACATATTATAAAGATTTAAGACTAGAGAGAATCAACTACACTTACACATAATTATAACTGCTTGATGGAGACTATCACCTTCGAGGTACATCATATAACTCCCACATCTCCTAGAAACACGCTTGCAACCATTTTTTTTTTTAAATAATTTTGATTCTTTTTAATTTTATTTTTCTTTGCATACTTTCTTTTTGAATATATCATGCATATTATGTAAGCTAAAACATCTCAATTTTTCTGTGCCTAAGCACATATATGTTATTCATGATTGACGGGCTTTAGTGATGAGATGGTTATTTATGCCTTTCTCTTAGGATTTTCTAGTCCTTTCCGTCAAAAAGGGTGATATGAGTATGAGATATAGGAGACAATCTCAATTGTACTCATCACAAACATGAGCCACAAAGCTCACTTACTTAGTTGTGCATTGAGATGCTCATCTAAGCTACAAGAGATACAAAGTTTAGAAAACTTTGTTTCAATGGCCATCCAGGGTACACAAGTACCAATATACACAAACACACACTGTTTTTGTATTTTTTTTTTTTTTTTTTTTTTTATGAAAAACAAAATAAAAACAAAAACTAAAAACAACCAAACAAAAACATAAAGAAACACACAAAGCATAAAACTAGACTGACTCAAAAACAAGAAAGCAAAACAAACAAGCAAGATATGCAAGCAATGGGAGAGATAAAGTGAATAAATCACTTGGACCCTTTTTCCTTCCACACTTTAGGTTTTGAGGAAGGACATTTCCTTTGCGCAAACCTTTGTTCTGGAGGTGAGAGGGAAGAATTGAAACCGTTCAAGTTCGAAAGGAACATGAGGGCCTTGAGAAGATCTCCAAAAGGACCCAAAGTTGGTGGAATTTGATCTTGACCACCAAATGATAACACACTATTGCTATGTTGAGTGGCTAACCACTTACAACAATTTGGACGAGTGTGTCATGAAGCTCCACAGTGATGATAGAAATGCTTCTTTTGTTGAGACTTTTTATTATTGTCCTTCTTAGTCCTAGGGTTCCTAGTCTCTTTCTTTTCAACCTTAGGGGGTGCTCCCAGAATAGATTTGCCCTTGTCTAAGTTCTCACTAGCTATTTCAGTTTTAGCTTCATTATTTTCAGCATCATTATCATTAGCCGGTGAAACAAAAACAATCTTACTAGAAGAGGCAATATTAGGAGATGAGAATTCATACCCCAAACTAGTTTTATCAGAAGCAGCTTTTCTGAATGCTTAGCATCTCATCGAGCTTTGCACTGGAAGTCCTTTCCAATTAAGCTCTGATTTGAAACAGCTCCACTTCAAGCTTCTTGGGCTTTTCAGCCAAGAAATTGTTCTCAAATCACAGTGCTCCAATGGTTTGATTGGCTTCATCAACTTTGGTAGAGAGCTCCTCTTGATCTAGTTCATCACTCAGTTTCTTGGCGGCCAGCCTATACAATTTCTCATGCTTCTCAGAAACCTTGTACAACTTAGCATAAGTTGTATGGATGTCATTTTGATTGTCAATTTTCTCAAATTTGGATTCACCAAGTCCTCTTCTTCATCCACTGCTTCTACAACCCCTTTAGTAGGATCTACTGTGGCAGTGAAAGCACTCAAGATTTCTTTGTTATCATTGTCTTTTGACTCAGTCTCAGGCTCGATATCACTCAAGGTAGCAGCAAGAGCCTTGCTTTTCCCAATTGACGTAAGATATGTTAGACATTCTTGTTTCATATGTCCCAAACTGTGACATCTGAAGCACTTTGGTCCTGAGAGAACAATATACTGACCATCATCCTTAGCATCCTTCTTCCTTTTGTCTTGACTTTTGAATTGTGAAGAACTGGATTGCTTACATTCCTTATCAAAACCTTTCACATTGGCATTCTTCATGAATTTCTTGAATTGCCTAGTGATGTATGACTTCATCTTGGAATCTTCGTCATCTAAAGACACATCTGTCTCATTACGCGTTGCCTAGGCCTTTGTTATTAGTGGATCTATGATATTCTCAGCCTCCATACTGCCGATCCATGCTTCATCTACTATTTAGGACCCTTCTGGCTTATAGATCAAAGAATGGGTTTAGGATTTAAGGGAATGAGAATTGGATAGGGAGAGGATGTTCATTGGTCTTGAGTTTTAAAGAGAAAAGATAGATGAGAGGCTATCTTTTGTGGTGGTGTTGGCTGAGGTTCACCATGGAGGAGCATGAAGGCTCTACCCCATTTAGATCAAAGAGATCGAAGAAAGAAGAGATTGATTTTCAATGAGAAGAGAGTTGATGGCTAAGGAGGCTTAAACTTAGGCTAATCGAAGTTAGAGTCATGGAGGCTCGGCCATGGTTAGTGTTTGGTTTCTAAAGAGAGAGCTCGAGATCGGGAAGAAATAAATAAGGGAGAACTTGGATCCGAGGGATAGAGAGAGAAGAGCTCAGTCATAGTAAGGACAAGGGGAAGAACCACAACCTATTGTGGCAGTGATGTTCGAAGATGGAGGAACTTGGGTGGTCAGCCATGAGACTTTCAGAGATTAGAGAAAGAACTGGGGGTCAGAGAGAGACAAAGAGAGAGAGAGAGAGAGATTTTATGGCATGAAGGGAGAGGGAAGAAAAGGGAAAAAAAATGTTTTAATAAACAGTGCACAAACTGCATTAGTGTTTAAGGACCAAATTGGTCTTTTTCTTTTTACTCCCAAAAAAAAAAAAAAAAAACAAAATTGATCATTTTTAAAAACTTTTAGATGTGCTTGGTAATACCTCAAACCTTGGTAGGTTATTGTAATTTACCCTAAAAGTTATCTCACTTGATTTCCTACAAGTAATTACTCATAACTATCAATGTCATAGTCCATAATTAAGAGTACTATAACCACAGGTAAATACATCATAAGGAAATAAAAGTAAAGCACTCTTTGTTTATGCCTATTTCCACTTTTTGTAGAAAGGGTTTCTAGGCCGTGAATTCATATGTCTTGCTCTAGTAACCAACATTACCATAAGTAAAGGCATGGAGAGCTTCATCAATTTTTCGATATATAGAGATATATCGTTGAAGATTCCAATAGTTTGGGAGATATAAGATATCCATTAACTTAAAATTTTAAGTTTATGAGTGATAGGCCAAAAACGAATTGACCCCTTGTGATGAATTAATTAATTAGCTAAGTTTATTAATTAATCAAATTAACATGCAAACGTGTGATAGCACAAACAAATCACTAATTAAACTAAGTGTGCAGGGGAAAATAAATTGACACGGTGATTTGTTTACAAATGGAAAAAACCAATACGGCAAAAACCCCACCGGGTGATTTTAAGGTCACCACTCCCAAAATTCCACTATTATCACAACAAGCGGTTATAAATAAAGGAATCTCAGTACCTTATACCAATCTAGAGTTGAACCCTTACCCCAATACCCAATTGGACTGGTTCTGTAGTGACAATTTCTCCTTTTGATGTACGGCTCCTAGTACATGACTAACCAATTGCGCGGATTCCAGTACGTAACTTCAATCACCAACTAAAGAAGGTTGTTGGCTGCAAAGTTCTTCAGTTCATCCATAATGAAGATCCAAAAGATGCTTGGTCACAAAACCCTATGGTGCACAAACACAGCGACTTCTACACAAGAACAATGAACTAGGGCAAATTTTGTCTCCGGTCACAATTTGCTTGAACAAACTTTGCTCAACACTTGTGCAACTTGTTCCACCTTTGACAGCCCTTAAAATAATCATTTTACATGTCTAGGGTTGTGAGAAAAGAAAGCCCAAACATATAATCACGGATTAGACTCAAAATAGAACTGAAAATCTACTTTTCATAAACCTCGACAGATGCCTATCTGTCAAACTGCTATTGAGAAGCTGTCAAGCCACGGGGCTGGAACAGCTTCTTAAGCTCAATAGATGACTAGCTATTAAGCTAGCTGTCGAGCTTTAATGATAGGCACTTCTTCAGCTTGTTTCTTGGACAGACTTGCATGGCTTTAACACTTAATCTTGAAACACAATTTCTTGAAGTATTAAACATATCCTAGATCTATCCAAATACAAGTAAAGTGTGTTTTGTCAAAGGATTAGCCAATTACATAAAGTAGTGACGTATGTTCCTAACAAGTGAATCACATATGTCCTAACAATCTCCCTCTTTGGCAATCCGTGACAAAACCACAATAAACAAATGAACATATGAGAGAAGTAATAAATCACTCAACTCATATTCACTTGTTGAATACAATAAAATCTATCTTAACACAAACTCTTGAAAAATTTTGTAAGAAGAGAGTTTATGGCAAGTAGACTTTGACAACCTGTATTTCTGAAACACTTTAAACAAAACTTATCAAGGCATTTTTGTGTAAAACAGAAATAATAGATTGCATACAAGTAATAAGAAGCATGTGCATAAAGAGAGAAAATAAACAATACATGTAAGGGTTGGTGAAAGAAATATACATCAACATATAAAGAAGATAAATACAATGTATGTCAATAATGGTCACAAGACTCATGTACAAGAATAAATGTAACTAAAATAGAGAAAGGAAAAAGATACAAATAATCCTCACTACATCCCTCAAAAATTAACACTCCCCCTAACAAAAATGTCATATACTAACTCTCCCCCTGAGAGTGACTACTCTCATATCAAAAACTACTATCCCTTTTTTCACGAGTGACAAAGGGTAAGAGTGTCAAGTAGACATCTCATCGGTAGAGCTAGCATCTCCATCATCATCATCATCGGAAGCATCATCGTCATCACCATCATCATTATCCTCATCCTCAAAATCAAAAGCCACTGGAGGAGGTGGAAGAGAAGCCTCAGGTGTGAAGCCACCCATGATTGCCTACCGCCGTGCAAAACATTCATTTGATACAAAACTGTAGATAGTGTATCAAGGCAAGCATCCATGCGCTGAAGCTGCGTCATGATGTCTCCTAGAGTCACATTGACCGTAGAAGATAAGGAAGTGAATATGGATAGGCAAAGGAAAAATGAGCTTATCATAGGATGCCAAATCCTTATAAACATCTAGGATAGACAGAATAAAGTGAGAAGGAAAATCTATGGTAAGATGTTCAAGAAGGGACAACAAAAATCGAGCACGAGACTCTGTGATAGAGTTATAGTGAGAAAGAGGGTGAAGAACAAAAGTCATAACCATGTTTAAAAACTGAGGACCTTTTGCAAAGTCTGAATAGTAAGTGAACTGACGCTCACCCCAATCAGAAGGGCGCTCACAAAAAGTAGATTTGAGCTCATCTTTGGACATAGTTCTCAGACACTCACAACCAGGGTAGTCAAGAAACTCTACCCTAGGGACACAGCACATCGAAGACCAATTCCGGTGTGACAACAATGCGCGTACCTTGAACGCGAGTATGAAAGAGAGGTACTGAAAAATCAAATCCATGCATGTTGGAGTAAAACTCCTGGATCAACACGAATGGACATGTGACCGGGACGTCACACGGTGACTCCCAACCCCAACTGTGAATGACATTGGATAGATTAATGTTAGCGAAGTCCACCAAAATGATTCAGTGTTCAGAATGAATGCCTTGTCTAGAAAGTTCTCCGAGAAAGCCTTACGGGCATCCTTATCACGAAACCAGATATGAGAAGGAGTAGGATTAGGAGACGAAGATGCCCTAGAATGAAGAGGGTTCTGGGACGGAGTAGACTTACGTTTTGGTGCCATAGACACAACGAACGTAAATAGAAAAAAGAGGGGGAGAGAGAGAGACAATCAGAAAAATCCCAAGCAGTTCAAATATATCAAAATATATTGAATTGAGAGTACGTATGCATGAGGAATGCATGAACATGTGACATGCAAAAGAAAATTCATCATGAGCTCAACTCAATCCAATCCTACTAGCACACAATCAATTTGCACACATCTAAATGTATGATAATACTGTTATTATGCTTATGTGATGCAATGCATGAGATTTTAAACCCATTTAAGCAACACCCCATCCCAAAATTTTAACAAAAACTCATCAATTTTGAAAAACCCCAAAATTTTTCAAAAACCCCAAAACCTAGGTTTCAAAACATGAAATGCATGTAAATGAGAGAAAAGAAACTTACCAAGTGAAGAAAGAAACTTGAAACAGCTTGAAAATCACTTGGAAAGAGGTTTAGAGTGAGAGAGAGTGTTTAAGGAGGTGAAAGGACAAGTTTGTTAAGAGGGAGATCGAGAAAAATGAGAGGGAAATCACAATTCTCACTTAAATAGGAGCCTAGTAAATCTTGACAGATAGAGGTGTCGAGAAAAAAGGCATTGACAAATGAAGCTGTTGAGGATCTGTCGAGGGACAAATCAACAAACAGCTAAAAAGAATATCAATCGATCCACCAGCTATTGAGAAGCTATTGAAGGTCTAGAAGAAATCTCGATCGATCCACCTAGCTATCGAGAAGCTATCGAGATTGCAATAAAAGGAAGTTGAAAAGCTCGATAGATAGACAAGTGTCGAGAAGCTGTCAAGATTACTTAAAAACAGTTTTTCAAGAAGGGAAAAATACAGATATGAATGCAATCAAGCATGCAACTCAACCAAGGATCCAATCAATATTTTAAGTTCTCAAAATCATCTCTCAACAACAATTTTAAGCACATAGATCCCAAAAACACACACACACACACACATTAAACAAGTCTAACCAATTTTATATTTCATAAATGAGTTAAAATAGTTTCGTGAGCATACATTAACACATGTAAACCTTGTAATGGCCAAATCACATTATACCTACACATGTATCAAAAGTAGCAAAAAATATCGCATGTTGTGTGTGAAAAACATCGCAAGATTGCATAAGTGTATACATGTTATGACGATTTGAGATATGAGAAAATCACTTTAACTCACACACAATCATAACTGTTTGATAAGGACTATCACCTTCAAGGTACATCCTATAACTCCCTCCCACATCTCCTAGAATACACGCTTGCAATCATATTTAAAGCATTTTTTTTTAATTCCTTTTGCTTTTATTTTCTTTGCATATTTTCTTTTTAAGCAAATCATTCATGAGCATATAAGAGATAGAAAAGAAATACCCAATGATGTTAAGTTTTTGACATTGCACTTTTGCTATACCGAAGCATACAGATGTCATTTTATGATTGGTGGGCAACAGTGATAAGATGGTTATTTGTGTCTTTCTCTTAAGATTTTCTAGTATTCCCGTCAAAAAGAGTGATATAAGTGTTATGCACAAGTTTAGTTGTGCATAGAGATACTCATCTAAGCTACAAAATATACAAAGTTTAAAAAACTTTTTTTCAATGGCCATCCAAAGTACACAAGTACCTATGTACACAAAACACATTATTTTTGTATTCTTCTGATTTTTCAATTTTTTATTTAATTTTATATAAAAAAATTAAAAAAAAAAAAACTAAAAACAAACAAAAACATGTTAAATAAAGCAAAGCATAAAAACTAGACTGACTCAAAATACGACTGACAACTCCACAATGATGACAGAGATGTTGCATCTTTTGTTTAGGCTTTTGAAAGTTAGCCTTCTTACCCCTAGGGTTTTTAACTTCCTTCTTATCTTGTTTAGGGGGTGCTTCTAAGATAGATTTACCTTTGTCTATGTTCTCACTAGCTAAATCAGTTTTAACATCATTGTTTTCAATTTCAACATTATTACTAGGAGGAATAAAAACAGTAGTATTAGTAGAAGCAATATTATAAGAAGAGAAACCATACCCTAAACTTGTTCGATCAGAAGTAGATTTCTGAATGCTTAGCATCTCGTCAAGCTTCACACTTGAAGCCTTCTCCAATTGAGCTCTGACTTAAAATAGTTCCGCTTCAAGCTTTTTGGTCTTCTCAAAGAAGAAATTGTTCTCGAACCTCAGTGCTCTAATAGTCTGATTAGCATCATCAAACTTTGTGGAAAGCTCTTCATAATCAAGTTCCACATTACTAAGCTTCTTGGTGGTCAACCTATAAAGTTTCTCATGTTTCACAAAAAGCTTGTATAATTTCTCATAAGCTGTATGGATATCATCTTAATCATCCATCTTCTCAAAATTGAACTCCACCAATTCCTCTTCTTCATCCACATCTTCAAAAATCTTCTCAGTAGGATTGACAGTGGTAGTGAAGGTATTTAGGATTCTGTCATCCTCATCATCGGTATCATCCTCAAGCTCGATGTCACTCAAAGTAGCAATGAGTGCCTTGCTCTTTCCAATGCTTTTAAGATATGTAGGACACTCCTATTTCATGTGACCAAAGCCTTGACACCCAAAGCACTTAGGTCCTACGGGAACAGTGTACTGACCGCCATCACTAGCATTCTTCTTCCCCTTGCCTTGGCTTTTAAACTAAGAAGAATTGGATTGCCTACGGTCCTTGTCGAAACCCTTCCCATTGGCATTTTTCATGAACTTCTTGAATTGCCTGATGATGTAAGACTTCATCTTAGAATTTTCATCGTTTGAAGACTCATCCGTGTCACTGCTCTTGGCCTTCAAGGCCATGCTCTTGCTCTTGCCTGACTTACCAATTCTCGTTAACCCTATCTCGTAAGTCTATAGATTACCAACCAGCTCTATCAAAGGAATCTTGTCAATGTCCTTTGATTTCTTGATCACCGTAATCTTGGCATGGAATTTCTCAGGTAGAGATCTAAGCACCTTTCTCACAATCTTGGGTTCATGAATGGTTTCCCCAAGGTTGAAAGCTGAGTTCACTCATCCTCCTCCATCTTGATTTCTTCAAAGCTTGTAATGAGCCTTTGAAACTTCGAATCTTTGACAGCACTGGTTCCCTTATAGGTTGTCTGGAGAATAGTCCATGCCTCCTTAGCAGTTTTGGTAGAGGATATCTTCTTGAATTCCTCATTAGTGACTGCACTGAATAAGACATTAAATACCTTGCTGTTGAAGTTTTCCACCTTGATCTTGGCATCATCCTAATCAGCTGGCACTTCCTTTGGCTTGGTCTAGCCAATCTCTATAGCTTGCCACACCTACTCATCTAGAGCCTACAAGAAAGCTCTCATGCGTACTTTCCAGTATGCATGGTTAGTACCATCGAATAAAGGAGGTATAATGAGATACTGTCCTCTATCCATGACAAACAGGGGTCAATGGATCACATAGCAAAGATTAAACCCTAATCAAAGTGTGTCTGCTCTGATACCACTAGATAGGCCAAAAACAAATTGACCCATTGTGATGAATTAATTGATTAATTAGCCAAGTTTATTAATTAATCAAATTAATGTGCAAACACGTAGTAGTACAAACAAATCACTAATTAAACTAAGTGTGCAGCGGAAAATAAATTGACATTGTGATTTGTTTACGAATGGGAAAAACTAACACGACAAAAATCTCACCGGGTGATTTTAATGTCACCACTCTTGAAATTCCACTATTATCACAACAAGCAGTTACAAGTAAAGGAATCTCAGGACCTTATACTAACCTACAGTTGAACCCTTACCCCAATACTTAATTAGACTTGTTCTGTAGTGACAATTTCTCCTTTTGATGCACAACTCTCAGTATGTGATTAACCAATTGCACGGATCCCAGTACGCGACTTCAATCACCAATTAGAGAAGGTTGTTGGCTGCAAATTTCTTTAGTTCATCCATGATGAAGATCTAGAAGATGCTTGATCACAAAACCCTATAGTGCACAAACACAGCAACTTATACACAAGAACGATGAACTAGGGCAAATTCTGTCTCCGGTTACAATTTGCTTAAACAAACTTTGCTCAACACTTGTGCAACTTGTTCCACCTTTGACAGCCCTTAAAATAATCTTTTTATATCTTTAGGGTTGTGAGAAAAGAAAGTCCAAACATATAATCACGGATTAAAGTCAAAACATAATTGAAAATTTGTTTTTCATAAACCTCAACAGATGCCTATCTGTCGAGCTGCTGTCGAGAAGCTATCGAACCACGAGGCTAGAACAGCTTCTTAAGCTCGATAGATGACTAGCTGTCGAGTTTTAATTACAAGCACTTCTTCAGCTTGTTTCTTGGACAGACTCGCATATCTTTAATACTTGATCTTGAAACACAGTTTCTTGAAGTATTAAATACGTACTAGATCTATCCAAATACAAGTAAAGTGTATTTTGTCAAATGATTAACCAATTATATAAAGTAGTAACATATGTTCCCAACAAGTAAATCACATATGTCCTAACAATGAGTTTGGGTTCAATTATGTTATTTTCCTATTATTATTATTATTATTATTATTATTATTATTATTATAACTAACTTGTAGTACCATGTATATTCATAGATATACTTAAAGATATACAATAAAATGCATAATATAATTCATATATATATATATATATATACTATTGATAGTCATTTTTATATTTTGTTAATTTTTTAGAAAAATTTGTAAGAATATTATTAGGTATAAAATGTAAATTGTCTTTTTTTTAAAAAAAAAAATTATTGTGAAGCACTTTTTTTTTTTAGGATTCATTCATTTTAGATTCTTTGGTTTTTGTACTTAATAACTCACTTGGATGAATGTTTATGATGTGGTCTCACATTTGATTCTAAAATTAAGAAATAAAACTCTTTAAGAATAAATAATTTAGGACACATGGCGCAAAATTGGAACTCTAATTTGGAATTCTAATTTGAGTTTCTTTTAACTTCACCTATTATTATTACTAGCTTGTAACTCCATGGATACATGTAAAGATATATAATAAGATACATAATATAATTCCTATATATAAAATTTGAATACTAGTGATAGTCATTTTTATATTTTGTTAACTGTTTAAAAAAATTTGTAACGATATTATTCGGTATAAAATGTAAATTGTGCATGTTTTTTTTTATATTTAAATTATTGTGAAGCACATTTTTATTTTTACAATTCATTTATTCTAGATTCATTGGTTTTTATACTTAATAATTCACTTGAATGAATATTTATGATGTGGTCTCACATTTTATTCTAAAATTAAGAGATAAAACTCTTTAAGAATAAATAATTTAGGACACATGACGCAAAATTGTAACTCTAATTTAGAATTCTAATTTGAGTTTCTCTTAGTTTCACCTATTATTATTATTATAATTATATATATAGATTATTATTATTATTATTATTATTATTATTATATAAATGTGAGATTTGCCACTGAACTAATCACATCACTTCATTCTAAAAAGAAAAAACTAATCACATTACTCACGTGTGGATATTACAATAAATCTCTCCCATTCACTATGAAATACTGGCCACTCTAAAAATAAACCTTCTACATACCCTATAAACAAGACAAAATAAATAAATTAACTTAAAAAATATATGGGTTTATTTACATGCTAATCAAAGTAAATCAATTGAATACTATCATTTTTTTTTGGGGGGGGGGGGGGTGGAAAAAGATTGTGCATTCTATTTGATGATGGTGATAGATCTTATTGGACAAATTTTTTTGTAAGGAAATTAGGATAATATTTGAATTTATATTTATGGATTTATGCCCGATCAGTGAAAGGGAAACTTTTGAAAGTATTGTATATTCGAACAAGTGTTTTCAAACAATTAAGAACCTGTTTGGTACGTGTGTTTAAATAACAGTTTTCAGTTTTTTTGAAAATATGTGTAGGTGAAAAAAGTGTATGAAAATACGTGTAATGTTATTTAAAAATTGAAAATATGTATTTAAACACATGTACCAAACGCTCCCTAAATTGATATCCAAAATTTTCTCAAAAAATAAAAATTGATATCCAAAAAGTGAAATCATAATCACGATTCACTCACGCCCATAAGGCCATAACTAAGGCCCACAACTTTCCTTTTGAGGTTTCCTAGAACCGAACCATTTTGAGGTTGAGGTTGAGGTTTCGTAGGACCATCCACGCCTTTACCTAATGTTTGCCACTAAACGCATTAAAGACATTGGGAAAGAAATCGGCCATGAAATTGAATAGAAATTTCGATCAAACAAAGACACTAATCACTCATCAGCAAATTAAACAAAGACCTGAAATTAAAGTGAATTCTACAGTGAGGAAAGGCAACCGCCGAATATTTTGAAAATTAAACAAAGTTTTGAAGTAAAAAACATTCTGCTGGTCTATATACGTCAATCATGATTTTGAAAAAAATATATATATTTATTTTACATTCAAAATGTATAAACTTGTGGCGCGTAAAGGGAACATTGAATTCATACTGCCATTTCAATTTCAAAATTAAATCTGGTAGATAGTGGGACTAGATCCTATACATTGGGTCCAAAATATAATTATTTTAAAATTAACCTATTTTGTCTGTTATTAAAGTAAAAAAAATAAAAATAAAAAAATAAATAAAAAAAATAAACATCCTAACTGGAAAATTCCAAGAATTTGAGTTCAATCAAAATAAAAGTATACGTGCAAGTTAAATTTTAGAGTTTATTTTGAGAAAATCTCTAAACCTCAACTAGAGTACATTTAAACACCATTTTTGTTAAGATTATAAAAATGGTGGTTTTGTGCTTGGAAAGAAAGGGAAGAATAAGGATTAAACTAAGCAACAAAGACAAAGGAATTACGTGAAAACCCCTGTGAATTAGTGATGAAAAACCATGGTGGGAATAAGGATTTTATACCCTTATCCCTGTAAGGATATTGTATTCTTTCTCATAAACCGACATTACACTCTTTCTATTGTACATCTAGTGTTTTTCTTTTCATCTTCTTCCTCCCATCCTTTCTACACTATTCTTCTATATTTTGTGATACCTCAGATTATCAGTGTACATTTCTCTTTTATATATAGTATGAGGAATATTTTCTAGTATACAAGGACATGTGGCAGCTTTTTATTAGCGCCTTCAAACCCTAAGGCCAACTAGCCTACAATACTTATCTTCATGTTGAATGAGAGAGAAAAGCTTGTTGCATGAAGGGTTTGTGCTAGGAGGATAGTGCTAGATGGTACGATGAGAGAGGGAAGATCATGAGACTTGTCTCTTGTTATGATGTCCAAGCAAGGTACTGTCCAATGAGGAGGTTGGTGCAACACCAAACTAGGTAAGGACCAATACCCTTCTTATGGTCATGCTCGATGACTAGCACAGTGTATCAAGTCGTGTCCCTCTTCCTTCCAGCTCCTTGCAGTTGTGGAGCTTGTTAACATGTATAGTGTTGTGGGCTTTAGGCCCATTTAGATTACTTGTATAGCACACATGCTTGTACTGCATTCTTACTTATACTGCACACATATGTCTCCTATATAAAGGCTCTCATGTACATTCTTTAACAATGAAATACAATACTATTGCATTCAGTATTTCCAACATGGTACATTCCACCTCGACACTCAACTCGGGTAAGATCCATTCCTGCACATTTACTTGATTATCATTGTTACACTGCCCTTGCTACACTACACGAGCCTCACACCTATCGTGAGGCTTCCACTGGCCCTTTATGGTTGATTGCAATGAAAGAGGAATTTGATGCATTACCTAAAAACCATACTTGAGATTTGATAACTTTTCCCCCCCAGGAAATTTGTGGTTGGTTGTAAGTGGATCTACAAGATTAAGACTCACTCTAATAGGTCCATTGAGCGCTACAAAGCCCGTCTTGTTGCAAAAGGTTTTACACAAGAGTATGAGATTGATTATGAAGAGACTTTTGCTCTAGTTTCTCATATCTCATTTGTTCATGCTCTCTTAGCTATTGCTGCTACTAGTAAATGAGACATTTTTCAAATGGATGTCAAAAATATATTCCTTAATGGGGATTTAAGTAAAGAAGTTTATACACAACCTCCTCCTAGCCTCTATGTTGAATCAAACAAGGATTGTCACCTTCGACGTGTACTTTATGGTCTTCAACAAGTTTCACAAGCTTGGTTTGCCCAATTTAGTTCTACCATCTCTCATGTGGGTTATATGGCCAGTCATTATAATTCTGCCTTATTTCTTCGTTGCACTGACAAAGGTATTATTTTACTTCTCCTGTATGTGGATGATATGATCATAACTAGTGATGACCTCAGTGGTATTTAAGAACTCAAGGATTTTTTTAGTCAGTAGTTTGAGATGAAAGATATTGAATATCTCAGCTACTTCTTTGGTCTTGAAATCACTCATTCTACAGATGGACTTTATATTACTCAACCCAAGTATGCCTTTGAACTCTTGTTTCAAGCTGGACTTACTGATAACAAGACTGTTGACATTCCAGTTGAGCTTAATGCACATTGACTCCCTTAGAAGGGAAATCATTGTCTAATCCCTTTCTTTATAAACGCTTGGTTGGTAGCCTAGTTTATCTCATTGTCACTTGTCCAAACATTTCCTATGATGTTCACTAGGTGAGCTAGTATCTGTTTGCTTGACGATCGACTCACTATACTGTTGTTCTATGCATTCTTCGATATTTAAAGGGCACTTTCTTCCATGGTCTTTTCTACTCTGCTAAGTCTCCTCTTTTTCTCTGTACATTTTTTTATGCTGATTGGGCAAGAGATCCCACTGATCGCAGATTCACTACTGGTTATTACTTTCTTCTTGGTTCTTCTCTGATTTCTTGGCGAAGTAAGAAAGAAACTCATGTGGCCCACTCTAGTACTAAAGCAGAACATCGTGCCCTTACTGATACCACATTTGAGCTTCTTTGGCTATGATGGCTTCTCAAAGACTTAGGTGTGTCCACATCCTCTGCTACTCCTCTTTATTGTGACAACTAGAGTGTCATTCATATTGCTCACAATGATGTCTTCCATGAACGGACTAAATACATCGAGATCAATTGTCATTTTATCCATTATCATCATGTCTATGGTGCTCTCAAGCTCTTCTCAATCTCCTCCAAAGACCAACCTACAAATATCTTCACCAAATCACATCCTAAGAGACGCCTTCGTGATGTGGTTGACAACCACAAGTTGGTCTCACACCCACCTTGAGTTTGAAGGGGGCTATTAATGTGTATAGTGTTGTGAGCTTTAGGCCCACCTAAATTACTTGTATAGCACACATGCTTGCACTGCACTCTTACTTATACTGCACATATATGCCTCCTATATAAAGGCTCTCATGTACATTCTTTAACAGTGAAATACAATACTATTGCATTCAGCATTCTCAACAAAGCTCAGGCTTTGGAGATACTAAAGGTGTAACTCCCTTCACCCAGACTTGTTGCTTTTATAGCTCAATGACACTCACGTGTAAGGCCATGATGTAATCTTCACGGACAAACCCTCACACTTATTTTTCTGAGCTTGGTGACTGTACAAAGAGTAATGCTAAGGATAAATAATAATAATAATAACAACAACAACAATAACAACAGCAATAACAACAACAACAATTTCATAGCATTCCTAAATTAACATGCTAATTCACACATGGGTGAATCAAAATCTCCAATTTAAATTATTTTAATGATGTGGCATACTAATTTAAAAATGTTTTGAAATTCTTGTGACTTTTTGTTATCTCCGTAGCATTACTCCAAAACTAATATTGGCCTTTTGAGCCCTCATACATAATCCTTAAACTAGAAACATTAGGCGATAATCATAAAACTGGCAATGTAAGTGTTTGTTGCCTAATGTAATTGTTGATGAAATTAAGTGCTATAGCTACAAAATATTTCGTCAGCATATATCTTATTTGTTGTAGTGCAAGTTATACACAAAACATAACTTAGGTTTTATTTTGCAATATCAGTTGAAAATGTAATATGAAAAGGGTTTATAAAATGTTGCTCAAGTATTGAATATCATATTTTGTTGAAGTAGTTCAAAGAAGTGCAATGCATGCAAACTTGACTGACACTTGTTCGAGTTTTAGTTGATTGAGATGCCCTGCTCGCTTACGTGTTGTTCACACACTTGTACAGATAGTACCCAAAATTGTATGTGGTGATTTACATATTTTAAATTGCAAAAAGATGATATCCGTATTTGAAATGTGATAAATGAATGTGCACGAAGATATTATGTCTAAAACATAAAAAGTGGATATGTATAGAAGATGAGAATTAAGTTGAATGAGAGAAACATTACCTTAACTCAAAATATCTTTTTCATTGCTATATATCTTTACTTCTACATTGATTTGCAAGTTCACCCCCCGTTCAAACCCAAAGCTACATTCCTTTTTTGTTCATCTTTCTCAATACACAAGCAAAGGTGGGAGAGCCCTTCACTAGCCATCCAAAGCCAAGATTAGTTTCTTGGATGGAACCCTCCAAGAGTTTGAGGCACCTAATCAAGGCCGGACACATCCTCTCACAAAACCTTATTGGCTGCTTCCTCTGCAGCTTAAAATCCATGAACATCTATAACGCGGTTCACAACCACGTGCTCTAATCCTCTAAGTTACATGCCCCACCCTGGGCAAATTGATCTGAGTGTTCTTGTTTACCCACAATGGAGAAGCTATCCCCACTAGGCAAGTGGCCATGGATCATAACACACTTTGCACAACAAATCCACTTTGAAGTTGACTTATTGGCTTGGCCAAACATCAAAATGTGTACGAGATACCAAAAGGGCCTAATATCTCAGTAGCACCTTTGTCTAAAAGCCTCGAATGAGACTTCATAGGATAGAGTTGGTTTTCCAAAAAGTTTAGTGAAAAAAATTCTAAAAAATAACTCATACTTTTTAAAAATAAGTAAATCACCACATACGGACATCATATGTTTAAAAATATTTACATATTTCAAAAAGTATTGCAAAAAGTATGCAAAAATATTTCAAATACAAACATCATCTTTTTGCAATTTAAAATATGTAAATCACCACATACAATTTTAGCTACTATTTGTACAAGTGTGTGAACAACACATAAGTGAGCAGGGCATCTCGATCAACTAAAACTTGAACAAGTGTTAGTCAAGTTTGCATGCATTGCACTTCTTTGAACTACTTCAACACAATATGATATTCAATGCTTGAGCAACATTTTATAAACCCTTTTCATATTACATTTTCAACCGATATTGCAAAATAAAACCTGAGTTATGTTTTGTGTATAACTTGCCCTACAACAAATTAGATATATGGTGACGAAATATTTTGTAGCTATAGCACTTAATTTCGTCAACAATTACATTAGGCAACAAACACTTACATTGTCAGTTTTATGATTATCGCCTAATGTTTCTAGTTTAAGGATTGTGTATGAGGGGTCAAAAGGCCAAAATTAGTTTTGGAGTAATGCTACAGAGATAACAAAACCCACAAGAATTTCAAAACATTTTTAAGTTAGTATGCCACATCATTAAAATAATTTAAATTGGAGATTGTGATTCACCCATGTGTGAAATAGCATGTTAATTTAGGAATGCAGTGAAATTGTTGTTGTTGTTGTTATTATTATTATTATTTATCCTTAGCATTACTCTTTGTACAGTCACCAAGCCCAAAAAAATAAGTGTGAAGGTTTGTCCGTGAAGATTACATCATGGCCTTGCACGTGAGTGTCATTGAGCTATAGAAGCAACAAGTCTGGGTGAAGGGAGTTACACCTTTAGTATCTCCAAAGCATGAGCTTTGTTGGGAATGCTGAATGCAATAGTATTGTATTTCACTGTTAAAGAACGTACATAAAAGCCTTTATATAGGAGGCATAAACCTTTTTGCAAAAATATTTTTAAAAATATGGAAATATTGAGTTTTGCAATACTTTTTGCAATAATATTTACATATTTTTAAAAATATTATTAGGAATGCTACATCTACATTTGAACCCCTCAATTCTTTCCCCTTTTTATTAGATGTAACATATGGCATTTAAACCACCGTGCACCCTTGGCACGGTGGTCACTCCACAAGTATAAGTGCTTGTGGTGTGTTGGGGGCAAGGATCAAGGTTCAATTCTCCAAAAGGGAGATTCACACACATACACACTTAGATTATGCTAGAATAGAAATTATATCTTGTATAAAATATATATATATATATATATATATGGCATTTAAAAGTTCAATAAATGTCACATGGCTTAATTTTTTTTATTTTTTATTTTATAAAAAACATGTCTTAAATTTGGTTAAAAATGAAAGAGAATTTGATGATTTAGTGAGAGAAAGATTGACCCTATATATTCTTACAAACATTAAATTCTAAATGCTCTTTTTGGGTTAATATATTACACGCTTATTCTGGTGTGATGCATGGGTCGGTTGGGTTGGGTTAAATGATTTTTCAATCCAATCCGACTTTGATGGGGTGAGAAATTTCAACTCAACATAATCCATTATATACATAACAAATCAAACTAAAAAAATTAAAATAAGAATACTAAAATTTATTAGATGAGTAGAAAAAACTATCAACTTGAACTGAACCCAACTTGAGACTTGGAATAAAATTTCAACCTAACCAAGCTCAGTAACCCATGAAAAGCAAACTTGAGATATTAGATTGGGTTAGTTTTTTTTTTTTTTTTTCTCCCAAAAAAAAAAAAAAAGATTGGGTTAGTTTTTTCAATTTAGAAAATTTCGTGTGTTATAATCATCATTTTTTTGCAAAATTGCAAACCCTAAATCAAGATCATATATATTGACTTTGTTCTAGTCATTCTTCCCCTACAGGATCATATAAAACCGCCAATCCTCTTCTTTCAATTGGCTCTACTCCATCAATCACAAAACCCTCTCTTTGCTTCCAGGTTTGTCCTCTCTCTCTCTCTCTAAAAGAGAGAAAACGAGTTGGATTTTTTGAGATTAATTAGTATCTGTGTATTATTGGGGTTTCAGAGATGGCAAATAAGAACCACACATCGCACAACCA
>JAOWBE010138805.1:0-19363 GCA_028566155.1 Quercus phellos
AAGTACAATGTATGTCAATAATGGTCACAAGACCAATGTACAAGAATAAATGTATCTAAAGTAGAGAAAAGAAAAAGATACATGTAATCCTCACTACATCTCTCAAAAAATATCAACACTTCCCCTAACAAAAATGTCTTATACTAACTCTCCCCCTTAAAAATGACTACTCTCATATCCAAAACTACTCCCCCTTTTTGTCACGAGTGACAAAGGGTAAGAGTGTCAAGTAAACATCTCATTGGTAGAGCTAGCATCTCCATCATCATCATCAGAAGTATCATCGTCATCGCCATCATCATCATCATCATCCTCATCCTTAGAATCAAAAGCCACATGAGAAGGTGGAGGAGAAGCCTCAGGATCAAAACCACCCCTAGTCGCCTGACGCCGTGTGGTACGACCAACATGGACGTTCACCTGATACAGCTCTATAGAGAGTGTATCAAGGCGAGCATCCATGCGCTGCAGCTACGCCATGATGTCCCCTAATGACACATCGCTCGAAGAAGAAAAGGGAGCAGATGTGGATAGAGCAAATCAAGATGGAGCCGAACAAGAGGGAAGAGCAGCTAAATCTATCTACCATGACCTAAACTGCACCTTGCTATGTTTAACGGTAGTGGAGTTTATGGCACTCATGACAGAAAAATGGTCGGAAGAGGGAAAAGGAACGTAAAAATGGTGTAAAATCTGTGTGATAGCCGAAGGAAAATGAGTTTATCACGAGTAGTCATATCCCTATACACATCTATAAGAGAAAGAATAAAATTCGAAGGAAAGTCTATAGTAAGGTGCTCTAACAAAGAAAGCAAAAATCGAGCACGAGGCTCTGTGATAGAGTTATAGCGAGAGAGTGGGTGCAAAATAAAAGCCACCACCATGTTTATGAATCTAGGATATTTAGCAAAGGCCTTACATGGTGTAAACTGACGGTCACCCCAATCAGAAAGGCGCTCGCAAAAAGCAAAGATCATCTCGTCTTTGGACATAGTCCTCAAACGATCACATCAGGGGTAGTCAAGATACTCTACCCTTGGAACATGAAGCATATTCGCAACAAGCTGCGATGTGACAACAATGCACGTACCTCAAACGCAAGTATGAAAGAGGTACTGAAGAATCAATTCCATGTATGTTGGAGTAAAACTCCTAAATCAGCATGGAAAGACATGTGACCGAGATGTCACACAGTGACTCCCAACCCCGATTATGAAGGACATTAGGTAGGTCAATGTCGACGAAGTCCGCCAAAATGACTCGGCGTTCCAAATGAACACCTCGTCGAGAAAAGTTCTCCAAGAAGTCCTTTTGGGCATCCTCATCACGGAACCGGATATGAGAAGGAGTAGGATCAGAGGAAGATGATGCCCCAAAATGAAGAGGGTTCTAGGATAGAGTGGATTTATATTTTGGTGCCATAGACACGACTAACGTAAATGAAAAGAGAGAGAGAGAGGAAGAAAAAGACAATTACAAAAGCTCCAAACAGTTCAAATATATAGAAATATACTGAATATAAAGAGCGTATGCATGAAAATGCATAAGCATGTGACGTGCAAAGTAAAAAAACATTATGGGCTCAACCCAATCCAATCCTAACAGCACATAAGCAGTTCAACATATATAACACACAACTAAATGCATGAAAATACAGTTATAATGCATGGAATGCAATGTATGAGATTTTAAAATCATGTAAGGAAAAACCCATCCCAAATTTCAACAAAAACTCATCAATTTTGAAAAACCCCAAAACCTAGGTTTCAAAACATGAAAATGCATGAAAATGAGAGATTAGGAACATACCAAGTGAAGGAAAACCTTGAAAAAGCTTGAAAATCACTTGAAAAGTGGTTTAGAGTGAGAGATAATGATTTGGGAGGTGAGAAGACAGAGGTATCGAGAGAGAGATTGAGAGAAAATGAAGTCTGGATCACGCTTGTCCTTTATATAGATTCTCAGTAATTCTTGACAAATAGAGGTGTCGAGAGGTGTCAAGCCATCTTTCGAGGAAGGTGTCAAGAAAAACAACGTCGACAGATGAAGCTGTTGAGAAGGTGTCGAGGAACAAAGCAAGGACACAAGAACATAGGCTCAATCGATCCACCAGCTATTGAGAAGCTATCGAAGGTCCAAGAACTTTCCCGATCAATCCACCTAGCTGCCGAGGATCTGTCGAGATTGTAATAAGAAAAAGCTTAGAATCTTGACAAATAGCCAGGTGTCGAGGAGGTATCGAGGAGGTGTTGAGATAGCTTAAAATCAGTTTTTCAAGAAGGGAAAAACACAAATATGAATGCAATAAAGCATGCAACTCAACCAAAGATCCAAACAACATTTTAAACTTTCAAAATCATCTCTCAACAACAATTTTTAAGCACATGGATCCCAAAAATACACACACACTAAACAAGCCTAACCAATTTTATATTTCAAAATAAGTCAAGACAGTTTAGTGAGTATACATTAACACATGTAAAATCTTGTGATGGCCAAATCACATTATACCTGCAAATGTATCAAGAGTAGCAAAGAATATTGCGTGTTGTGTGTGAAAAACATCGCAAGATTGCATAAGTGTATACATGTTATGACAATTTGAGATATAAGAAAATAACTTTAACTCACACACAATCATAACCGTTTGAGGGAGATTATCACCTTCGAGGTACATTCTATAACTCCTACATCTCCTAGAAGACACGCTTGCAATCATATTTAAACCATTTTTATTCTTTTTTTTTTATTATTTTCTTTGCATATTTTTTTTAAGCAAATCATTCATGGGCATATAAGAGATAGAAAAGAAATACCCAATTATGTTAAGCTTTCTCTTAGGATTTTTTAGTCCTTCCCGTCAGAAAAAGTGATACGAGTGTTAAGTACAAGAGATTACTTAATCTTACTCATCACAAACAAGAGTCACGAAGCTCACTTGCTTAGTTGTGCATAGAGATGCTCATCTAAGCTACAAGAGATACAAAGTTTCGAAAACTTTGTTTCAATGGCCATCCAAGGTACACAAGAACCAATGTACACAAAACACACATTGTTTTTGTATTTTTCTGATTTTTCAATTTTTTTTATTTTTAAAATAAACAAAACTGAAAACAAACAAAAACATGTTAAACAAAGCAAAGCGTAAAAACTAGACTGACTCGAAATAAAAGCAAAACACACAAGCTATGCAAAAACAAAAACACAAAGAGAAAGACGAAAGTGATAGAATCACTTGGAGCCCTTTTCCTTCCACACCCTAGAAGAACATTTCCTTTGATTAAAATTTTGAATCGGTGGTGAGGGGGAGGAATTGAAACCGTTCAAGTTTGAAAGGAGCAAGAGAGCTTTAAGAAGATCTCCAAGGGGAGAAAGAGAGGATTGAAGCAGATTCTAACTTCCAGATGCTATCATGTCGTTGCTCTGTTGAGTGGCTAAACTCTAATAGCAATTTGGTCGAGTATGACCAGTAACTCCACAGTGATGATAGAGATGTTACTTCTTTTGTTTATGCTTTTGAAAGTTAGCCTTCTTAGCCCTAGGGTTCTTAACTTCCTTCTTATCTTGCTTAGGAGGTGCTCCTAAGATAGATTTACCCTTATCTATGTTCTCACTAACTAAATCAATTTTAACATCATTGTTCTCAATTTCAACATTATTACAAGGAGGAACAAAAACAGTAGTACTAGTAGAAGTAATATTTGAAGAAGAAATACCATACCCTAAACCTATTCGACCATAAGCAAATTTTTGAAAACTGAGCATCTCATCGAGCTTTGCACTTAAAGTCCTCTACAATTGAGCTCTGACTTGAAATAGTTCCGCTTCAAGCTTTTTGGTCTTCTTAGTCAAGAAATTGTTCTCGAACCTCAGTGCTCTAATAGTCTGATTGGCTTCATCAACTTTTGTGAAAAGCTCTTCTCGCTCAATCTCCACATCACTAAGCTACTTTGAGGCCAACCTATATATCTTCTCATGCTTCTCTAAGACCTTGTACAACTTCGCATAGGCTGTATGGATGTCATCTTAATCATCCATCTTTTCAAACTTGAACTCCACCAATTCTTCTTCTTCATCCACATCTTCAACAATCCTCTCAGTAGGATTGACAGTAGCAGTGAAAGCATTCAAGATTCCATCATCCTCATTGTCAGAATCATCCTCGGGCTCGATGTCGCTCAAAGTAGCAACGAGTGCCTTGCTCTTCCCAATGCTCTTAAGATATGTAGGACACTCTTGTTTCATGTGATCGAAGCCTTAACACCAAAAGCACTTAGGTCCTACTGGAACAGTGTACTGACCGCCATCCCTAGCATCCTTCTTCCCTTTATCTTGGCTTTTGAACTGAGAAGAACTAGATTGCCTACAGTCCTTGTCGAAGCCCTTTCCATTGGCATTGTTCATGAACATCTTGAATTGTCTGGTGATGTAAAACTTCAACTTAGAATCATCATCGTCTAAAGACTCATTTATATCACTTCTCTTGGCCTTCAGTACCATGCTCTTGCTTTTGCCCGACTTACCAATCCTTGTTAACCCTAGCTCGTAAGTCTGTATATTACTAACCAGCTCTGTCAAAGGAATCTTGTCAATGTCCTTTGATTCCTTAATCATTGTAATCTTGGCATGGAATCTCTCAAGCAAAGATCTGAGCACCTTTCTTACAATCTTGGGTTCAGTAATGGTTTCCCTAAAATTGAAAACTAAGTTCACTATGTCCTTGAACTTGGCATAGAACTCATCAAATGACTCATCCTACTCCATCTCAATTTCATCGAAGCTTGTAGTGAGCCTTTGAAGCTTCGAATCCTTGACAGCCTTAATTCCTTCATAGGTTGTCTAAAGGATGGTCCATGTTTTCTTAGCAATTTCGATATATGATATCTTCTTAAACTCCTCATTAATGACTGCATTGAATAAAGCATTCAATGCCCTACTGTTGAAGTTTGCCGCCTTAATCTTGGCATCATCCCAATCAGTCGATGCTTCCTTTGGCTTGGTCTAGCCAATCTCTACAGCTTGCCACACCTTATCTAGAGACTACAAGAAAGCTCTCATGCATACTTTCCAATGCCATCAAATAAAGGAGGTATAATTAATGACTGTCCTCTATCCATGACTAACAGGGGTCAATGGATGAACACAGTAAAGATTAAACCTAATCAGAGTGTGCCTGCTTTAATACCACTTGATAGGCCAAAAATAAATTGACCCCTTGTGATGAATTAATTGATTAATTAGTCAAATTTATTAATTAATCAAAATAACATGCAAACACATGGTAGCATAAACAAATCACCAATTAAACTAAGTATGTAACAGAAAACCTAATTAAAACATGGTGATTTGTTTACGAATGGGAAAAACCTATAAGGCAAAAGCCCCATCGGGTGATTTTAAGGTCACCACTCCCAAAATTCCACTAGTATCACAACAAGTAGTTACAAGTAAAGGAATCTCAGTACCTTATACCAACCTACAGTTGAACCCTTATCCCAATACCCAATTGGACTTGTTCTGTAGTGACAATTTCTTTTAATGCACAACTCCCAGTACATGACTAACTAATTGTGCAGATCCTAGTACGCGACTTCAATCCCCAACTAGAGAAGGTTGTTGGCTACAAAGTTCTTCAATTTATCCCAACAATGAAGATCAAGAAGATGCTTGGTCACAAAACCCTACGGTGCACAAACACAGTAACTTCTTCATAAGAACGATGAACTAGGGCAAAATTGTGTCTCCGATCACAATTTGCGTGAACAAACTTTGCTCAACACTTGTGCAATTTGTGAACATTTTGACGGCACTTAAAATAATCTTTTTATATATCTAGGATTGTAAGAAAAAAAAGCCCAAACACATAAATACGGATTGAAGTCAAAACAAAACTGAAAATCTGTTTTTCATAAACCTCGACAGATACCCTATCTGTCGAGCTATTGTCGAGCCACGAGGTTGAACAGCTCTTTAAGCTCGATAGATAGCTTAGCTGTCAAGCTTTAATGACAGGCCTTTTTCAACTTATTTCTTGGATAGACTTGCATGGCTTCAACACGTGATCTTGAAACAAAGTTACTTGAAGTATTAAACACATCTTAAATCTACCCAAATAGAAGTAAAGTGTGTTTTGTCAAAGGATCAGCCAATTATATAAAATAGTGACATATATTCCTAACAAGTGAATCACATATGTCCTAACAAGTGAATCACATATGTCCTAACAAATAAAATGGAGTAGATGATTAGAAAAGCCCGCAAGATGTAGGAACTTATAGATTACTATTCTTTTTCCCTATTCCCCAATGCAAGGTTGCCACCCAAGTTTAAGATGCCAAATCTAGACAAGTTTGATGGGACCGACTGCCCAAAGTCTCATCTAAAGATGTATATGAGAGCTATGCAACCCCTAACTATGACTGGAGGCAACTTGATTAGGGTGGACAAATTCATACACTTGTATCGTTTAAAGGAATCAAAGGAGTACGGAGACTAAGAACTCGTACCCAAAGTAAGGAAGGTGAGGATCATTATTAATCTACCTTCCTCCTTCTGATACGGGAAATCGAAGTTCTTTTTCGTTTATGGGGACGAATGGGAGACTCCTTCTGATGAACTTTGGGGTGACATCCCTAGGTTGCTTCGTCGTTGGAGAGCCCCGAGTCTAGGTTCGCTCTCTTTCTACCAATCCTTTCTTCTTCTTCTTTCTTGATTTGTTGCTAACCTCTTATTTGTCTCGTCTATGCAATTAAGAAGCAACCAAAGCTCAAGAGCAAGTACAACAGGCATGTCGAAGTTGCTACAGAATATGCTAAAATGATTGACAACTTCGATGACCTGGTCGACCCTAGGACTTTGGCTCGTCATTGCCTTAGTCCAGAGCCTTCTTCCTTTGTTCTGTGGGCCATTGAGATTGAGGAAAAGAGTAAGTGTTCGTTTGGTTCTTCCAGAGAAAAATTCCTTTCTTTTTTTTTTTTTTCCCTTTTTTTGACAAGTGTTTCTCTTTTGCAGAGATAATGATGAAGTTCTATTAAGAAATGTACACTAAGATAAGGCCAAGAAGAACGAGCCTCTCTCGAACCTCGAGAAAAGGGTGGTACAGGTCATTGAGAAGGGGACTTTTGTCACCCTTGTTGCTTTTGTCCCTAAAGCCACGAAGGTCATGTCTCCTGCTACCTTAGTGGAAGAAATCACCCCTTATCTGAAGAGGCAACGGATGGCAGACAAGGGCAAGGAGAAGACTGACTTGTGTTCGTCAAGTGTCTAGGATGACACTGGCTTGGCTCTGATGAGGGCGCAAGATGTTTTCATTACTAAGGAGCTTAAGGTGTTCTTAGGCATCCCCTCCAATGAGATCGTGGGTCGTCACATCCACAGGCTCGTCCAAGTCATGTACTTGTATTACTCATTTTTCCTTTCATGATTTCGTGCATGGATCTGAAGGTTTGGTGTTTTACATGATCTCTTTTTTAGGTGCTAGGAGAGACAATCCACATCATGTCAAAGTGCTTGAGACACGAGGTGAAGGTAGTGTCAGTGGGGTCGAAGGTGGAGGCTCTGGAAGCGAAGAATGCTAAGCTGAGGACGGAGCTTATTTCTGCTATAGATGAGGTAAACACCACCACGGAGAAGGCTAAGGCTTTGGATGACGACCTAAGGACTAAGAAGCAACTAACTATGCAAAAGGACGAGCAATTCCTGGCTGTGAACCAAAGGGTCAAGACCATCACTGCTAAGGTCATTGAAGCCTTTCAACAAACTAAGAAGTACAACATGGTTCTCTTTAGTTGGTACTACAAGGGCTTCGAGCTTCTTCGACAATATCTCATCAAGCAACTTACTGGCATGGACTTAAAGAGTCTAGACCTCGAGGAGGTGGACAAAGTGATAGAGACGGACAAAGCTTCTCAGTCTGTAGCTGCTACTCCTGAAGGGAATGCTCCAAAGAACACTCCTACTGGTGGTGACGAGGCTACTACTTAAACAAGAATCTGTCTAGTATACATATATATATGTGTGTGTGTGTGTGTGTTTTTGGGTGCCCAGTGTGTTTTTTGGGCTGTACTTTCAAGACAATGCTTTTTGCCTAATGTTCTTTGGGCTTTAATTACTGCTTTCTAGACAATGTTCTTTACCCAGTGTTTTTGAGTTTTAATTGCTGATCATATGGAAAATATATTTGTGCTATGGTTTATTTTCGTACCTTCGATGGTTTTTTCTTCTATTCTTTTTATGGCCGTCATGTTGTCATTCTTGGTGATCTGTGCGTGACTTGCGCTTTTGCGAGAATCCTTATCTGCTTTCGTTTTCCATTTATAACTTGTATCCGTCCAAAGAATTTTGGTACTCATTCCTCTTTGGGTGATTTACATTTAGTTAAGGAATCTTATCACTTAGGCTTCATTAGTAATTTACATCTGTCTAAGGGGATCTTATCACTTAGCCATTTTTTAGGTGATTTACATCCAGTTAAAGAATCTTATCACTTAGGCTTCGTCAGTGATTTACATCCATCTAAAGGGAATCTTATCACTTAGTCATTTTTAGATGATTTACATCCAGTGAAGGAATCTTATCACTTAGGCTTCATCAGTAATTTACATCCGTCTAAGGGGATCTTATCACTAAGCCATTTTTTAGGTGATTTACATCCAGTTAAAGAATCTTATCACTTAGGTTTCGTCAGTGATTTACATCCGTCTAAAGGGAATCTTATCACTTAGCCATTTTTAGGTGATTTACATCCAGTTAAGGAATCTTATCACTTGGGCTTCTTTCGGTGTTCTATACTTGCATACAATACGTTGGAATATTAGCTGAATAGTGCTTTTATTACTTTATTTCAGATGAAGATATTATTCTCATGAATACAATTGTACTTTACATCCACTGATGATATTTCTTCAAATGCTCGATATTCCATGGCCGAGGTAGTTTCTTCCCATCCATCGACTCTAGGTGATAGCTACCTTGTCTTGAGTAATGGATGATCTTGTAAGGCCCTTCCCAGGTTGGTCCAAGCTTCCCTTGGGTTGGGTCCTTAGTTACTGGCCTGACTCTACATAGAACAAGGTCTCCTATGTTGAGTCTTCTAAGCTTCACCCTCTTGTTGTAACAATAGGCCATCTTCTGCTGATATTTCGTCATCTTTTGGGATGCTCCATCTTATACTTCATCTAGGCAATCGAGGTTACCCTCAATTAATCATCGTTATTGTCTTCATTAAAGGCCTCTTTTCTTATGCTGGTGACTCCTCCTTCGATTGGAATTACTGCCTCGGTGCCATAGGTGAGCCTAAAGGACGTTTCTCCTGTCAGGGTTCTTGCTATAGTTCAGTATGCCCATAAGATATTAGGCAATTCCTCTGGCCATGGGCCCTTTGCCTCTTCCAACCAAACCTTGATGGTCTTCAGCAGCGCTCGGTTCATCACTTCTGTCTATCCATTAGCTTGCGGATGTCCCAGAGATAAAAACTAGTTCTTGATCCCTAATCCCAAGCAAAAATTCCTGAAGTCTTAGCTATCAAACTATCATCCGTTGTCTAATATGATCATCCTTGGTATCCCGAATCTACAGACTATGTTCTTCCATATGAAGTTTTGGATCTTTGCCTCCGTGATAGTTAGTAGTGCTTCCATTTCAACCCATTTTGTAAAGTAGTCAATTGCAACCAGTAAGAATTTTACCTGTCTATTACCTTGGGGTAGTGGGCCCACGATGTCAATCCCCCACTAGGTGAATGGCCATGAGGAGGTTATGGGCCTTAACTTCTCTCCTATGATGTGTTGAACATTCCCAAACCTCTAACACTTGTCGCATTGTTCAACGAACTCCTTTGTGTCTCTCTGCATAGTAGGCCAGAAATAACCTGTTCTGACAATCTTACTTACCAGGGATCTTAGGCCTGCTTGATCTCCGCACACTTCTTCGTGAATCTCCTTAAGGATGTACTTAGCTTCACTTTCTTTGACACATTTTAGGTAGGGCATAGAGAATCCCCTTTTGTACAGGGCGTCATTTAGGATGGTGAACCTAGCTGCTCTCTTCCTAACTTTCCTGACCTTTTTAACCTCTACCGGAAGTCATCCGTCTCAGAGGAAAGACATGATTGGGGTCATCCAGTTGTTTTCACTTTAAACTACAAAGGTGTGAAACTCTTCAATGCTGGGATGCTTCTGGACTTCCATCTTCAAGTCTGTGATCGTCAATCTTGCTTCTGATGACACCTACTTTGCTATCTCGTCTACTCCTATATTCTGACTTCTAGGGACCTGTACAAATTCTACCCGATCAAATTCGTAGGCCAGACGCTTTATCAACCTCTCCTCCTTTGCCTTATATTCTTCCTTTAACTATCCCACCACCAGCTTATAATCACTTTGGCGGAGCAGGTTTTTGGGGCCCAATGCCTTCCCGACCCTTAATCTTGTTAGTATTGCCTCTTATTCCGCCTCGTTGTTAGTGGCGAGAAACTGAAGTTGAACTCTATATTTGAGCGTATTTCCTTCGAGGGTAATGATGATGACCCCTACTCCGCCTCTTTTTCGGGCTAACGACCCGTCAACCTAGGTCGTCCATCTCTTTGCTTCGCTTGTACTTCCTCTTTGTCAAGGGTCGTGAACTCGACAATATATTCAGCTAACGCTTGTGCCGTAATCGTTGTTCTAAGGTGGTACTCAATGTCAAACTGACTAAGTTTGATTGCCCATTATACCATTCTTACCGCAACTTCAAGCTTATTCATTAACTTCCTTATAGGTTGATCCATCATCAACAGAATAGGATTCGCTTGGAAGTAGAGGCATAGCTTACGAGAGGCTATAATTAGTGTGAATGCAATCTTCTCGATTCGTGGGTATTTTGCCTCAACTCCTTGGAATGCTTGACTGATATAGTAAACCGGGAGTTGCATTCCACTCCCTTCCCGAATCAAGGCTGCACTCACGGTAGTAGCCAATACTGTCAAATACAAATATAGGTCCTTTCTTTCTTTTGACAAGCTCAAGAATGGTGGATTGCTCAGATAGTGTTTCAGCTCCTAGCAAGCCTTCTCGCACTCCTCTATCCAAGTGAAAGTTTGTTTAAGGGTTTTGAAGAAAGGTAAGTATTTGTCCGTCGCCTTAGAGACGAACCTGTTAAGTGCTGCAATCCTCCCTGTTAGTTTCTGAACTTCTTTCACAGTCCTTGGCAATTTCATCTCTAATATGGCTCTCACCTTTTTTGGGTTGGCTTCTATCCCCTTCTAGGACACCATGAATCCTAGAAACTTCCCTAATGCAACCCCGAAGGCACGTTTGCTCGGATTCAGCTTCATCTGATATTGTCTGAGGGTAGTGAAGGTCTATTTGAGGTCGTCCAAGTGTGCAAATTCCTCCTTACTCTTAACGAGCATGTCATCCACATATAACTCCATGTTTCTTCCAATCTACTTACTGAACATTTTGTTGACTAACCTCTGGTAGGTTGCTCCTGCATTTTTTAGTCTGAAGGACATTACCTTGTAGCAGTAGAGCTAGGCTAGTGATGAAGGTAGTTCTTTTCTTGGTCTTCTTCTGACATCCTGATCTGATTGTATCTCAAAAATGCATCCATGCATGTGAGGAGCTTGTGTCCTGCCGTAGAATCCATGAGTTAATCTATTCTTGCCAAAGCGAAATTGTCTTTCGAGCAGGCCTTATTTAGGTCTAAGAAGTCTATACACATCCTCCATTTCCCATTAGCTTTCTTTACCAAGACGACATTGACCAGCCAGTCTGGATAGTAGACTTCACAAATAGAATCTACTGCCAACAATTTGTTTACCTCGTCCATGATTGCTCTGTTTCGTTCAGGGGCAAAGACTCACCGCCTTTGCTAGACAGGCCTCTACTCCAGATCTACATTCAAGCGATGTTGGATGACCTCAGTTGCTATGTCTAGCATATCCTCGTGACTCCATGCAAAAATGTCCAAATTACCTTTAAGGAATTGGACTAGCCTTCTCTTCATCTGATCGCTCAAAGTTTTCCCTATCTTTGTGGTCTTTGTTGGCTCTCCATCTACTAGTTCCACAGTTTCTAGGGCTTCCACTTTCTCTTCTTCCTTCTCCTCGATAATTCATGTATGGTTCTCCTTTGCAACTAACACCACTTAGTAGCATTCCCTGGCTAGCACTTGATATCCCTTTACTTAGCCCATGCCATTCTTCGTTGGGAATTTTACCCTCAAGCAATAGGTGGATGTTGTTGCCTTCCAACGGTTGAGTGTGGGCTTTCCAATTATCACGTTGTACGAGGAGGGGCAATCTACCACTAGGAAGTTGAGTTGACAAGTTAACTATTGGGGGTAGGACCCCACCGTGACCGTCAATGTCACTATACCTTTGGGTACACCCAATCTCCACTGAAGCTGACGAGGGGGGATTCAAAAGGGCGTAACCTTTCGGGATCTACCTTCAATTACTGAAAAGTGAAGAGGTAGATAATGTCTGCAGAGCTACCACTGTCTATGAGGATTCTCTTAGTGTTAAACCCTTTATCAAGAGCATGATAACCAAGGGGTTGTCATGTAGCTACTTCACACCTCTGGCATCTTCTTCTGAAAACAGGATGTCCCTGTCTGTCCTTCTCTACTTAAGGGGTGGTATCCTATAGACATTGTTTACCTACCTCTATTGTGACTTCTTGAGGGATTTCAAGGATCCACTTGTGGACGATCCTCCTATGATTGTTTTTATTTCTCCTATCGTGCTTTGTGGACATTTTAATGCGTTGTCCTCGTCCCTCAGAATAGCTTCATGCTTTTCCTTGTTATCACTTCTAGATCTACTGGATTCCCCATTCTTTACAAACTTCTACAGCTTCCCCTTCTGAATAAGCTCTTTTATTTGCTCCTTCAGGCCTCTGTAATCTTTAGTGTAATGGCCGTGGTCCTTATGGAAATGGTAGTATTTCTTCTTGTCACGCACATTAGGTGATAAGTGCAACAGCCTTGGCCACTTAAGGTAACATTGGTCCTTATTCTGCGTCAAAATTTTGTCAATAGGCATAATCAAAAGGGTGAATTTTACCGTCTGAGGGGTTTTATCGCCCCTTCGCTTATTTCCATCGATACCCTGACAATCTCCCCTTTCTCTTTTTTATCCCCTCCGATCTTCTTTCTTTTATTCCCTCTCCTTGGGATTCTCTTTGTCTCTTATTGCTGCTAAGGCATCTTCAGTGTTCATGTATTTCTGAGCTTTCAACAACATTTCCACCATCGTTTGGGGAGGGCTTTTCACGAGTGCAACCACGAATTCTCTGGACTTTAATCCAGCTTTGAAGGTTGTTAGCTGCATTTTGTCATCTGCTTCATCTACCTCCAAGGTTTCTCTAGTGAAACGCTTCACATATGACCTCAGGATCTCCTTTTCCCCTTGCCTGATGGTGAGCAAATAGTCTGCTGGCCTTTTTGGTTGTTGTCCACCAATGAAATGGCATAAAAAAGAATTGCCCAATTGTTCGAGGCTATCAACGAACGATGTTGGTAGCTTACTGAACCACTTCCTTGTTGCTCCCTTGAGGGTGGTGGGGAAGGAACGGCACAATATCTTGTCAGGGGGCTGTTGAAGACCCAAAGTTGTCTTGAAGGTGTTGAGGTGGTCTAGCGGATCTTTTAGACCATCGAATGACTCGAGTTGCGGGAGACGAAACTTTGAAGGCATTAGGCATTCCAGGACCCTTGTTATAAAAGGCGAGTCCATCCTCCAAACCATCTTGTCTAAGTTTCGATCTATTTTCTCCCTTATTGCACTTCTTAGCTCGTCCATCTCCCTTCTCATTTCCCTGAGGAGGTCTGAGTTCACTCCCTTAAGGGTATATGGTCGTCGGTGGTCGTTCCTTCTTTGGCTATCTTCATCGTCGTTCCTATTGATCCTTGAGTGATTATCTCCCTACTGAAGCTGCAATCTCATCTCCTGGTTTAGCCTTGTGAGTTCCTCTACACTGGCTATGAGTGTTTGGATTTGTAGGGTTAGTGCTACAAAATCTTAAGGTGTGCCGAACTCCATTTGGACCTTAAAGTTGAATGGAACTACGCTTTCGAACCTAAGTACGAAATTTCCGTTCCCACAGATGACGCCAAACTGATGATGCCAAGATCATCAGTCAATTAGGTTCATCCAGATAGGTCAGCACATGCTTTGTCTTTGTACCTACAAGGTTAAGAACAGAGTCCTCTCTGAGTGGTCACCGATGTGGTGCCGGCCACGAATTATCCAATGATAAAGTTAGTAAATGAAATGGGCAGAGAGGGCTTATAAGAGTTAGAGTAAATAATGAAAGTATCAGTATTTCTGTGTGTATGTACATTGTTTAACTCTAAAGCGTATCTATATATATCCCTTTTCTTCTAGTCATTGTACCCTACTTATGGTGGCATAAATGCCTCTTTTGTAACGCCCTGGGCTCATTCAATGTGGGCTTTGATGGGTCTCCCAACGGTCTTCTTAGCTGATTCGTAATCATTCAAGATATTGAATGTTCCTCTTTATGGCTCTTCTACCATCGTCCATGCTAGGTCTGGGTGGACGATGGAACTTGATGGGCTCGTCTAGACAATGGCATTTATTGGGCCTATCAAGACCTTTTTCTAAAACCCTTCAAATGTTTTCTTTTTAAAGAACAAGACTTGGAAAGGGCATGTAAAGGAGTTGAAGAAGAGGATGGAGGTGGCTTTAACACAACAGTATCAGCCTCCTTACCTATGGACTCAGTGTTTTATGATAGCCCTATTTCTAATTCACTCAAGCTAACATCATCATCTCTATATTCTACGGTGGTCATTTCTAAATAATGTGTTATTAGAGATTGACGAATCAAAGGGTAAAGAGTGAGCAAAACGGGATTGAAAGTAGTGAACAAGACACAAACAAACCTGCTTGAGGACGTCGACCAACGAAGTACTCAAGAAAGACTCCTAATCTAGCAAAGAAGAAGGAGATAGAAGGACACTCTTGTCTAATGAACTCAAAATCAGCCATCAAGAGAGCATGAAGAAAAGAAACCTTACTAGGAGAAAGAAGTTTGAAATTTGAATATCTTCAGAGCTTCAAACGCAGTGAAAATTAAGAAGAAGAAAGGGAACACATTTTTTTCTAAAAAGGAAAGGTTGAAATTAAGGTGCAAGAAAATCTAGAGAAATTCACACATACCACAAATAGAAGAAGAACACGTGTCCATCATCTGACGAATAAGTCGTTTTGCATTTATTGTGATGGAAGAAGAATCTCAAGAAACGAGGAAGACCTTGAACCATCACAACCGTTTGTATTCCTATACTCGTCCAAGACCTGGATGACAAAGGAATAAAGGGGGTGAATGCTCTAAAATGTGTGAAAACACAAGAGCTATTTAGACCCCCAAATTAAAATTATAGCATTGATTTTACTCTAACTTATACTAAATGCGAAATAGAGTAAATGTGAGTGGATAAAAAATAAGCTACTCTAATCCATATTCATAATAACACAGCAGTAAAATGAAAGGAAAAGGAGTAAGGAAGAATGGTGCAAACACAAAGACAACACAACGATGTGTTATCGAAGAGGAAACCGAAGTCTTCAGTGTAAAACCCTCTGCCACCCTCCAAACGATAATCGATCCACTAGACAATCAGTTGGGATACATGGGTTAGCAAAAGACCCTCCAAGCCTAATCTACCCGATGTACCTAAGCCCTCCAATCTCCTACTCCAACAAGGCTTCTTAGAACCGTGTTTTGTCTAACTCTTCGGATCCCGCAACAAGCTTCATGTTGCATCTGCCATCCTTGGCTTCTTCCAATGCTTCCCAACAGCACCAAAACCTCACTGAACACTCTAAAAGGGTGTGGTAAGTATTTGGGCTATCAACCTCTTAAGGATATGAAAATGGAGAGGTAGGAGTTGAGGAAAATCCACAAGCAAATGTGTAAAGATATGTGGGTATAACAATCTCTAACTCTCAAGGTTTGTAGATAGGGTTTTCTCTCAGAAGCACTCCTCAACATTTGTGGGTAATGTGGATATATATAGTGTGGGTACAGAAAGTATGTATTAGATAGGACGATCTAGCAAAATAGAATGTTTCTCGAATGTCTCGCGAGAAGGCTTTACCCACAAGTTACTCATGAAATATAGCTACCTCCATCTATACTGACTCTTCACATTCCAGTCATGTGCAAGGCACATGCATCATTTTGCAGGATACTTAGTCATGAGCTACCCGCAAAAACTTTTCAATCTTCGATTGCTTGAGTCTTCACTCTCTCTCTCTCTCTCACACAACCCTTACAATTAAATCCCACAATAAATACAGGGTACAACAAATTGAATAAAATTACAATTAAATTTGACACGAAATTAAAACCAAAAAAACACATAGTTGTAAATTACAACTTTACATGGGGCAACTAACGAGTAGTGATCAAATGGTCGTCCATCGAAAAGACAACCTAAAGTACATTCAAGTCAGATATAACTCCACCATTCAAGCTAACAATAAGTAACGACAGTAAAGCTGTTACAAGCACCTTCATAGCCGCCTCCTATGTGTTACAAACCTCTTTTTAAGTGGCACTTCATTGCCATTAATGATCCAACTCAAGTGTAGCGCCCAGAGGAGATCAATGGACAAATGCAATAACTTATGAGTTGGCTATAGAAAGCCAACAAGAGCAAGTAAGGAAACTTAGATACATTACACTACAATATATTCTATAGATTCCTAAAGAGATTTCCTAACTTAAGCATTAGAAGGTTCTTGGCTGACACCAACCCAGTGTCTTTCATTAATTGGTGTTTTCTCTTAAACAGGAAGCTACCATCATCCATCGGCATCAATAAGGAATGTACTGACTAGGCAAGTTCTTGTTTTATCACTAATCGTTACCTTCAAAAGTCATGTACTCCATTTGAAACAATGACAAGAATATACTTTAAATTTTGAATTATAAATTCTCTAAAAACAAACCAAAAAAAAAAAGGTTCTTAGTCAATATTTTATGACAATTTCTTGTTTTATCACTAATCATTACCTTCAAAAGTCAAGTACTCCATTTGAAACAATGACAAGAATATACTTTAAATTTTGAATTACAAATTCTCTAAAAACAAACAAAAAAAAAAAATGTTCTTAGTCAATACTTTATGACGCGGCATAAAAGGTTAGCAGGGTTTTGTCAAATGTGTGCAACATATTCTTGACGCAAATGCGCATAAAAATTTGGATGCAAGTGATGCTGTAGCATGTATATGAAATTAACAGCTTATACGTGATACATCATCTATATATATAATAATAGGTGAAGCAAAAAAAAAATTCAAATTGCAATTTTAAATTAGAACTCTAATTTTATGACATGTGTCCAAATTACAATTCCAAATTAGAATTCTGATTTCGTGCCATGTCTCTTTCCTCTATCTGTCTAAAATTAAGTGGGATTAGCTTTCGCCGTGCTCTTCTTCTTTTCTTTTCTTTTTGGGTGAATAAAACATTCTGCTCTTTACACCGCATATATTCAGGTTCAGCTCCCCTACAATAATCAAAACCTAAAATCCTTCCTCTCCTCAATGTACAGCTCCCCTCTTCTTCAATTAATGCTATGGAATTTCAAAAGAATATCTCGGTATCAATGATGCATGCCTTTGGGTATTTCTGTATCTTATATAGGAAGAGGTTCTCCGTCTATTCCGATTGTACTTTTCTTCATTCTTCCTAAGGTTTGATTACTCCTTTCTTTCATCTGCATATGCTTTCCTTCATTTTTGTGAATAAGCAAATTAAAACACCCTCAAAAAAACAAAAATCAAAATATCAAAGAGATGTACATAAATTTAAAGGAGAAAAAATCATATTTCCAAATAGAGGAAAAGATAGATGAAAAAGGAAGAAAATATACCTGAAAGTCTTGAGACTAAGAAGCTGATCCGTCAGCATGAGAAGCCTTAACCCATGGTGGACAGTGAGGCAAAGCCGTGAGGGTGGTGATGAGGCAGCGGCGGCAACAGCCAGAGTTTGGATTGTGGATGGTATGGAGTGAAGTCAGTGAAGGGTTGGGACTTGAGACTAGAGAGACTTGAGATTGGGAGTAGAGAGAACGAAGACTTCTGAGATTGAAGTGAGATTTTGATTTAATATTGAGAAGTGAGAACAAATCTGAGATGGGATTGAACTCATCAAAGATTGAGGCTTGCGTGTGGATTCTAAGGAACAGTGTTTGACATGGGATTTCCATTTCAATTTTAGCAATTTTGAGCTTCTATCTTCTGCTGATTTGATCTTTGCTTTTGCTGATTTGATTTTTGCTTTTGCAAAGAAGACTCTAGAGGCGTGTAGGTGTAGTTCTCAATTTATGGGTGCAAGATAAAAATAAAAAATATAGTACAAGTCCAATTAGTCTTCGTCCAAGCTTTTTTTTTTGCTAAATATAGTCTTCATCCAGTTGTAATGTTTGACTCCCTTCAATCATGGTCTATAAGTGAATAGTAATTAATAATTATATATATATATATATATATATAATAAACAACAAGACTTAAATGTTTGAATCCCTTCAATCATGGTCTATAAGTGAACAGTAATTAATAATTATATATATATATATATATATAATAAACAACAAGACTTACTTTATAACAACTTTATAACAAGTGGACAGGAGTGAATCAGGTAGAACTTCACTTCTTTATTTTGTCTTCATCAATTGTCCTTATTTGGTGTGGTTTTTTCCCTCCACAAGAGATTGTCATAAAATTGGGAAACTCTGTTGCCGATGAGACTTTTCAGCTACTTATTTTCTTATCAAATGTGAGCTCTTTTTTATTGTTTATGTTATTATTATTGGTCAATTATTTGATAGGCTGTTCATATTCTATTTATTAGAGATATAAATCTAGACTAAATATGTTTTTAGTATAAAGTCTAAGGCCCCCGTTTGATAGAGTAGTTTAACAACATATTTTCAATTTTTAAACAATATTACACTTATTTTTATATACTTTTTCACCCATGTGTATTTCAAACAAATACAATTTATCCTTTTGTCAAAACATGTAACATGCTGTCAAGGAATTGACACCTAAGGCACAGATCAGATAATTACCCAAAAAAGGAAAAATAGCCAAAAAACAAAAAGGAAAAGGTAAGGTAGAGATTAAAGATGCAACTGTAATGATTTAGAATGGGGAGAAATTATTTTATGCGTCAATAATCGCTTGTGTGTATATATAGTCATATCAATAAAATGAGTCAAACTAAAAAAAAAAAAAGTTAAGATTCAAATTATTTCTTATGTTATAGTTTTTCACAATATTATACATTATTTAATAAATTTTTATTAGATGATATATATATATATATATATATATA
>JAOWBE010138884.1:0-19319 GCA_028566155.1 Quercus phellos
TAGGGTAAATTAGAAACCTAAACCAATTAAAACTCTTTAGGGCTGAGTTGGAAAACCTATTTAAAAAACGTCAGGTATGATTTTCGATTGATCGAGCCTAAGCTTCGATCGATCGAAATGTACTGAAACTATTTTTTAAATAGTTCAGTATTACATTCCAACTTTAAAACTAAGAACCAACTTTGAGAACTTCTAAAAGACCTTAAATACATTGTTTTGATCATGGTTTGCCAACAATACAAATTAGGATTCTAAATACATAAAACGTAGGTCTTTAGAACCTAACAACTGGCATTGTGCACGTGACTGAACCATAGTAGGAGTGACCTCACATCTAGCCAACAACCCTCCATCATATGGGTTGTTGCATATCTCACCCCAGGTGATGCAATCCAATGCAGCACTGATAATAGCCAGCTGTGTCAGGACAACTCAAGAGATAGTGCAGAGAGACCAAGCATATGCCCTGGGGTATATCATCATAAAAATGCCAGTATACTATGGATGCAGAGTCAGGATGTAAAATCTACCAGGAACCCTCGAGGCTCCTAAATCCTTGTCATGATGCCTGCCTTAAGAAGGCAATGAAGAATTTGTAGGAAAAGGACCCCTAATCATAAGCCCTATAATAGACACCACTTTCATGGCTGCTAGCAATCTGCAAGTCGGCATCGATCTGTTGTTGCCAAGCAGGCAACTACCAATGAAGTAAAAGAAGAATCGCCTAAGAGTGATGTCGTCCTGTTCTCCTCCAGTTACTGTATGTGAATTTGAGGCACCTAAGTAGGCCAAAAGTACCCTCTGGTCGTCTTGGTAAGGGGATAAGGGATGCCCATGTATGTTTTAGACCCCTTAAAACACAACTAGATTAACCTAGTTATTTAGCCAAGTGATTAACTTAGGTAAATTATGCAGATCTAGGATAACACATATAAATCATATCATTAACAAGTGCAAAAAATAAAGAACACAATGATATGATAACCTAGGAAAACCAAACCGGTAAAAAACTTAGGGAAGATTTAACCTAGCTATCCTCAAGGTAAAACTGAAACCACTATGAAAGAAATGAAGTTTACATAATAGTGACTTAGACCACTAAGATCCTATTGCTACATCAAGTAGGAAACTTACTACCATGACCACATGACAGCTTCGAGTCCACAGACTACTTCTTTCTTGAATTCTCAGCAAGCCAAGCACACCCGCTTGTGTATTTTTAAGCTCTTAATGCAGCAACTAAATTGGTCACCAAGTTCTTGACATAATCTTGAATCTTGGAAGCCATAAGTATGTGTGAAGGCAACCACCTCTTGATCTCACAAAAGATTCACACACACTACATAAGGAGCCACAAAGACCTTAGAGAGCTTTTGGGTACAAAACCCTAGATACAAAAAGAGGCACACTCTTTTCTCTCTCAAAAGCCTTATAAAAATGTGCTTAGGGTTTCGTTTATATACTAGGAGTAAAACACTTAACCCTACACGTCATATGGGCTTAAGCTGAGTTGGAAAATTCTGCAGAAAAAAAATCTACATGAGCTTTGATCGGTCAAGTCTAATTCTCGATCGATCGAGCTAGGTAGATTTACACAGTAAATCTTGCAGAACACTCGATTCCAACTTTACACATAAACATACTTTGAGTAAGTCTAAAACAAGATTAAACCGTTTTGATCATGGTTTGCCAATATTACAAAATGAAGTTCTAATACATTAGTTCCTATTTCCTTAGAACCTAACAGCCCAAAAGCTCGCTTGCCATTGCGAAGCTCATAAACTTAGTAGGGACTGGCTCCCCTCCAAATCTAAGGCCAAAGTTGGCTATCCAATCAAGGGGAAGGGTACATACTCCCCATAGCTCAAATGAAAGGTGCCCATCTTAGCAAGAAATCGCTGCACCAAATCCTCCGCTATCTCGTGCCTCATGGAGTAAGACAGAATGCAAAGAAAGTCCTCAAATCCCTGCTCGATTAGGAAGGAGTGGTAGCGTACATTAGTGGAAGGGTACAACAAGCAGGTAGAGAATGAAAACCATGCTCCTCGACCATGATTCCTCTCAGTAGCCTGCATTCAAGATCAAATAAAAGCTATTTGTTAGCACGCGTATTCATATGTCCAGAATCGACAAGTGGAAAGGAAAAAGGAACATACTTGACCCTTTTGAACCTAAGCGGAAGGATGCCACTTTCAAGTCATGCTGAAGATGAATATCCTCGATACTCTCATCAACCTCTCTAGTGTAGGCCTAAACTCTGGCCTAACAGGGAGTAAATCTCGACCTACAACTGTTACGCTTATGGGCGTCAGGTTCTGGCTTGGCCGTGTCATCGGCCTCTAAATTAGCGTCCAAATCAAACATGAGCTTGTCCTTTAGCTCGTTGCCCTCTAGGCTCTTTCTCTCCTAGGACTAAGGATACTATGAAGAACCACCAGCTGAACCAGTGTAGGACTGAGATGAAGCACTGGCTGTCTCCACTAAACATCTACTCCTAGTGTGACATGCTATGGGAATACCCTTAGAGGGCACAATGTCATCACCCCCTCGATCAAAATGTCTCTAAAGAGACTGGGCCACTTACTCGCCAGACAAAATAGTGTCATCATCACTACCAAATGAATCCCCTTAAGACGAAGCAAGAACATGAGCCTTCCCACAGTCCCCACTAGATCTCGATCTCATAGATATGATCTACAAAACAAATTCAAAATTAATTAGTAAAGTCGAACCAGACAACAATGCAGGCAAACAGGTAAGTATGCCTAACCCTACTACCTAGTGCATATCATGCATGACCATATTAGATTTTTCAAAATGACTCTCTTTTAGGATTTAAATTCAGCTCAGTCGTCTAACCCTATCTCTTTTGCCTTAAAAGTATCAAAGTTTTCAAAATGTCTTTCTCTCGGGATTTAAATTCGACGACGGTCGTCTAATCCTATCTCTTTTGCCTCAAAAGTATCATATTTTTCAAGATGCCTCGCTCTCAAAATTTAAATTCGGCGGAGGTTGTCTAATCCTATCTCTTTTGCTTCAAAAATATCAAGTTTTCAAAATGCCTATCTCATCAGGATTTAAATTCAGCAGCGGTCGTCTAATCGTATCTATCTTTTCAATTAAATTCGTAGGTGGTCGTCTAATCTCATTAGGATTTAAATTCGGTGGTGGTCATCTAATCCTGTCCATCTTATCGAGGTTTAAATTTGGTGGCGATCATCTAATCTCATTAGGATTTAAATTCAGCAGTGGTTATCTATTCCTGTCCATCTTTTCGAGGTTTAAATTTGGCGGTGGTCGTCTAATCTCATCAGGGTTTAAATTTGGTGGTGGTCATCTAATCCTATCCATATTTTTGGGGTAAAAATTCAATAGCAATCGTCTAATCTCATGAGGATTTAAATTCGGTAGTGGTCGTCTAATCCTTTCCATCTTTTTGAGGTTTAAATTTGGCAGCAGCCGTCTAATCTCATCAAGGTTTAAATTTAGCGACAATCATCTAATCCTGTTCATCTTTTTGAGGTTTAAATTTGGCGGCAATCATATAATCTTATTAGGGTTTAAATTTGGCTATGGTCGTCTAATCCTGTTTCTCTTTTATCTTAAAATATCAAAGTGTTTCAAACTTTTCCTCCCTGGATTTAAATTCGGCGGTGGTTGTCTAATCCTGTGTCTCTTTTATCTCAATGTATCAAGGTTTTCGAAAAGTATCTCTCAAAATTTAAATTTGGTAGTGGTCATCTAAGCCTATCCCATTTTTTTCCTTAATGCACATCTCAGGACTTAAATTTGGTGGCAATTGTCTAATCCTACGTTTCAAAACTACTCCCATTTCAAAATTGCATCATTATCATGTTTTCAATGTCTCAAAGTTTCCATTTACCATGCATCATTCCCTCATGCTTACCTAAAAGTTTCCATTTGGTGGCAGTTGTTTTTAGTGTTCATAGCATCCAACATTTTCATATTCATCTATGTGACCTAAAAATTAAATTTTCCTCGCATGAGTAGGTGTGTAAACATAATTATACATGTATGCAATTCACACACACATATAAATGTGTACTCTCATGCCTACGAGTATGTACATGTGAAAGCGTATAAGTATGTTTATGTCTACATAACTACTTAAGCATGAAAACAAAAATATTTTCCAACATCATCATGGCATAAATGATAAAAACAAAAGAAAAACATATATTTGAATAACAAAAATAAAATAAATACTAGCATGCTTTCCTAGTTGCATCGCTATTATCAATGCCTTGCGGCTGCTCGACCACCCATGGTGGCGACGCTCGCACGCCTCTATCTTAGTGTGAGAAATGATGTGGAGGTGTGTCGTACCTTGGGTTTTTCTAAGGTGTGATTGGGTACTTGACTCTATTTGATTTTATTACTAATCTTGGATAAGAAAAATGTCATTTTTCCTAATCTAATATGGATAGGTAAAAAATCTTGATTCTTTAATTCGGAAGTCTAGTTACGTGTGGGAAAGGTATTAGGCACCCCACAACGCCTATCTGTAGACAGTCCTTTATTTTGGTAAAATCATAGTTTAAGGACATTAGCAGTTGAAAATGAACTATTGGCATTAGCTTTCAGGGCTTTAAGTGAAATAGGCTTTGAGGTTTGGATTTGGAAAGGCTGTGGTCTCAATTGATGCTTCCCAAGTGTGTTTGGAATCATTGCCAAATTTTTGCGGTGAAAATCCAGTTGCATTTTGCCTTATTTTTGTGGCGGAAATCTGGTAGTGCTTCGCCTCAGATGCGTCATACCACACTAAATGCTATTCTCACAAAGTTTTCAATGTGAGAATATGGCAATAGGGATGCCCCATTTTCATGACAAAAATCCTACAGAGTTTCACGTTTGGTGTGCTATGGCGCACTAGCAGGGTTTTGTGCTTGTGTATATGACGTGTGCCAATATGCTTATTCTAGGATGAGCCAAAGCCCTTCAAAGCATTAGGCACATTGATACCTGTCGAATACACTAGGAATCGATGTCATTTGGTAACATGGATCTGGACAATCACACTGCGATGACTATGCATATAATATGACACAAATATGCACCTACAGCAATCACCTTGAGCACATGCCCATATCACAAGGTAAAGAGTACTCATGGCTAGAGAGGGTCACTCATGTAACCATGAGAGTCCATCATGCAAAGTGCACGATCACCCACATGCACAGAAACTTAGCACCTTTGACATTCATGCATGAACATGTGAATGAATGGCATTAAAACTAAGAAACCCTAAGACAAACCCAAATCTAAACGTGTGATAGGCGAACAGGAACTTATGGGGCTTAAAACATATGAAAAAGAGGCTAAACATAACAAACATGTAAAGGTAGAAACAAAACCAACAAAATTTAGGGTTTCTTGGCAACGGCATCATGCACGCTAGAATAGGCCTATGTATGCATAATCAAGCCTACGTACGCACGCTAAATCATTTGTACACAAATCCTTGCCCAGAAAACCTAAGAAATGCAAAATAAGAGCAGAACTTTAAAACAACAATTCTAACAACCTAACGTATGAAGAACATGAAAAAGACTAAAAATTAACTTAAATGGACATATACAAAAATAAACTACACAAGAAACAAAACTAAAATGTAAAAAGAAAAGCATAAAAGAAAGAGAAATAAAAAGGAAAGGGTTAGACTCAATACCTTAAACAAAAGCTTTCCCAACTTGATTTTAACCATTCCTTTCAATCAAATCTATTCACAAACAAATAAGAAAGTGATTATCAACATTAAACTAAAAGGATTGGGGCCAGAAAATGTCCCAATTAAATAAAATTGACTTGAGGGTGTTTTGTGAAAAACTCCCTTTTGATTCACTAATTTCTAGTGAATCTTATGTTTTTCTCGTGGGATTTCTATATGTTTTGATAATGTACCATGTAAGGATTTTTATAGTTGAAAACATGGGGTTTGGAATGGCTCCCAGACGATGTGAGATTCGTTCCAAACCTCAGCCATTATTGCAGAAACCTTTCCTTTCTTATGCTTCTCCGTGTATGCATGCATTGGCTCGCATACGTAGGCTGCTACCAACGTATGCAGGCTGATGGCCACTTTAGTCATTTTATTTCCAAAAAAATAGATTTTTGCTCATTTAAAAGGTTATATTTTCTATTTTAACACTCCTCAAGTCAATTTAATATCCGATTGGGCTCAAAACTAGCTTTAGGCCTTAGAATTCGAGCATCATTAGGGAACGGGGGCCTAACCCATGCATACGACAAAACATTTTTTTTCAATGTACGGCTTGAGCCCAACCCATGCATACGACACACATCATGCATACATAGGGTGGGGTGCAACTCCAAAGAGCTGTGTGGGATTCATATGTCCAAAGTCGCACCTTTGTTGCTCAAAAAACGAGTAACGACAGGTTCTCTATCCTAGAACCTATTTTGCCACTTGCAAGAAAATGACAAGTGACTCACTATCCTAAAGTTACTAAAAAGAAAAAGAAAAAAAAAAGAAAAAAAAAAAAAAAACAAATAAGGGTGCTCTTATGAGTTAATCCAATAAACAACAAGAGGATATAGTCTCTATGGTGTTCATTCGGGGTTCTTGCCTCAAATTTCTTTGGGTGACTTATTCCTCTTGTCTTCTTCACTTCTTTCTCTACCTTTTCTTGTGAGGCTTTTGCCTTAAGTTGACCTTGGTCTCTTTCTCTATCACTATCTCTACCTTTTTCTACCGTGTTTGCATGTTCCTTTCTTGGAGGATATGTGCACGAGTAGCCTTGATTGTTGGATTCACTAGGGATGATAAAAACTTGCTAGGGAGTAGATGTGCATGAGGAGGAATCTTCTGCCTTTCACGACTTGCTTGGAGATGAGAAACTCATTGAGGAGTAGTATGGATGGACTCGCTAGGGAGTAGTATAGATGTGTGATCCACTAAGGAAGAATCTTTTGCACCCTACATGGTTCACCGAGGATTTTAAGGGAGAATCTTTTACTTCCTCACTAGGGATTTTTTTTTTTTTGGTTTATGGGACTCACTGGGGAAGAATCTTCTGCTTCCTTACTAGGGATATTTTGGGGAAGAATCTTCTACTTTCTCAATAGGGATTTGCTTTAATGTTCTTGGGTCCATTGGTGAAGAATCTTTTGCCTCCTCCATGAGGATGATGCTCGATATGCTTGAGCTATTGAGGAAGAGTCTTCTGCTTCCTCTATGGAGATGATGTTTGATAAGTTTGATTCATTTGAGGAAGAATCTTTTGCTTCCTTACTGGAAATGTTACTTGAGATGCTTGAAATATTAAGGAAGAGTCTTCTACTTCTTTACTGAAGGTGATGTTTGATAGGTTTGATCTGTTTTAGGAAGAACTTTTAGCTTCCTTACTGAGGATAGTGTTTTTGATATGCTTGATTTGCTGGGGAAGAGTCTTTTGCTTCCTTCATGGGGATGGTGTTCTTGATATACTTGAACCATTAAGGATGGTTCTTGATGTGCTTGATCCATTGGGATGGTTTTTGATGTGCTTGATAGGGGGAAAAGTCTTCTACTTCCTTCACTGCTTACTGGGGAGTCTTTTGATAATTTTGTGTCTAATTGTGGAAGTCATGAGATGTCCTTCCTTTTCTTGAAAATATATATATATATATATATATATATATGTTTTTTTTTTTATTATTGTTCATGACTAAACTATACGTAGTTTAGTGGTGAGGCCTAAACTACACGTAGTTTAGCCATCATGTGTGTTCATGCCTTTTTCATATTTACCAACAGTTACCAACCGTTTCTTTTTTCTTCTTCATTCTCTTCATCTCCCTCACCTCTTCACATTCTCCATAAATTTTCCTTTTTTTCTTTCTCTATAAAAAACCTCCTTCCCCTCTTTCTTTTCCTTATTTCCTGACTCTCTCATCCTCTCAAACTCTCTCATTTTCTCATTTTCTCTCATTCTCTAATCATCTTCTCCAATGGCACCCAATGCTAAGAAATAATCCTATGTCCTATCTTCTGATGCCTTCCATTTTACTTGCTAGAGTAAAGCAACGAGGTTTGTAGGGCCTTCACCACTAACATACTGGCCAAAGAATCACATTCCCATGGGTGAATCTGTAAGTTTTCTCATTTTCAAGTTTTTATCTGATCTTCGATTTTAATGTGTTTTTGGCTATACAAATGCTTGGGTTTTGCTATGGGATAGGTTTAGATGAAAACTTGACAACTTAGGAGGGGTAGGAACATGTCTAGGATTGATTTTGGATGATGCTTTTTTGAAAATGTCGAAGAACTGCCTCTATTTGTGTTCTTGTGTGCATGGCCTCGGGTCTGCGTACACAACTCATATTCATACGTATGCAGCTCTATTCTTGCATACGTAGGTATGTTCTTGAGGCTCTGCATATGTAGTAATGAACCTGTGTACTCAACGTCTTGTCTGCGTATATGGGCTTAGACCCACGTACGTAAGACACCTAGCAAAAGCCCTACTCTGCTTATTTTCACTTCCAAATGCAATCCTAACACACATTTTTGTCATTTTTGCAACTGATTATCATTATATCCTTCTTTTTTTCTTCATTCTTGCATCAAAACATCATATTTTCTAAATTTTTCTTGAATCAGGAATCTAATGTCATCTTCCTTTTTTATAGTCATCATCCCCTTAGCTAGTAAGGGAAGCACCAATAAGATGGTGGAGTAGTTCAACCTTCTTGTCCTTGAAACTAGGGGCTATATCTAGGAGGTGCGCTTTGAGCCTATCATTGGTCTTCTTTCGGAGAAGTCTACAAGTGCTACCTTGGTGCAGTGCCTCATTAAGAGGTGGTGGGACACTACCCCACCTTTCATATTTACAAGAAAGAGATGACAGTGACTCCCTACAACTTTTACCTCATGATTGGCCTTAGCTTCGAAGGGGCCATCATTAGTTTGGACGATGTGTCAGGCATCCAGCTGGGACTGTACATGTTAGGGAGGAAGTACTCCATTGAGACCATCGACTACTTCGACTTGGTGTTGAATTACATGTTCGTCCCACAGAGGACCATAGAGGAGTGTGTACATATGGATAGGGCTTTCCTTCTCCACTTGTTAGGGGTTTACCTCTTTATCAATGGCAGGCAAATGGTGTCTTTGGGGTGGCACAGACGGCTAACTGGGGGAAAGCATGTCTTGCTTATCTTTAATCCACCTAGGGGAAAGCAGTTCGGGGGTAATCAACATGTCCTTAGCTTAGTGATCTTTCTATCATCACTTGTGATTATGGGCTCCAAGATATCGAAACAATCATCATAGATTAAGCTTCTGATTTCTAGAATGAGCATAAGTTTACTATTGACTATCCTACTTGTCCCAGGGATGATGATGACTGGTCCATTGTTGAGTTTAGAGAGAGGGGACCTACCAGTAAAATATAAGGTTCTGGATTCTCTTGATCCTTGCCTTCCGGCTGATATATTAGGAATTATACACTAAAGTTTGAGGTTAGAGTTGAGAGTACTTTTAGAAACCTGAGAGAGTGCCTAATAAAGGCTATTAGGGACAGAGATTGCTGCAAGAAGCTTCTTGATGCCACTGTGGATGATTATGATGAGATGGGGAGGACCTATGAGGTTAAGCTTGCCACCCTTAGAGCAAAGCTTGAGTAGTGGAGTCTGATCCTTTCAGCCACAGAGGTGGAGTGTACTCAATTGAGATCTTGGGTCACTAGCTTGGAAAGTGAGGTGGCAGATCTTACTTAGAGATTCATTGCTTGGGCCAGACGAGAGATGAGGAAAGGGCCACGATAGAGGCTAGTCATGCCAAGGCGAGCAGCAGGGCTAATGATTTAGCTGTAAGGATATTAGAGGCTAGATCCTTCATCTATTCTACTTTTAATCTTGGAGTATGGGCTGGCTGATGAACCTAGTGAGCCACAGTTGGCTTTTCATCGTCTTCAAATTAAGGTAGCCGAGAAGGAGGAGGCATTGAGGGTTGCTACTATTGAGGTTGGTACCTTATTGGCTCTACTTGACATAGAGAGGCAAAGCTCCACCTCAAGTCCCAGTATGGGGAGGGAGCTGGTTCATCTTAGACACTTATACAACAGACTTAGAGAGGTTGCCAGAGATCCAGGCTTTAATGCAGTAGGGTTGCTTCATACCCATCTGTCGGATGATCTAATTCTTCACACCAGTTTTGGGATGCTATGTAGGGCGGTGTTAGACCATTTGGGCCATGTTTGAATTGCTTGAGTTTTTCCTATTTTCAATTTTTGCACATGAGCTATGTAGTTAGTATTTGTTGAGGTCCAAAATATTACAAGTATTGAAATCCAAAACTAATGGGCCCTCAAAGATAAGAAAGGCCCAATATGTGAACCAAGGCCCATTTAAAATGGGTAAAAGGAAGTCCAAGCTCGTGAATGGGTAAGCCCTAGGCCTTAAAGAAGGAAGAAAAAAGTAGAGGGAGCTTGGCCCAACCTTTGTGAGAAGAGCTCCCAAGGAGCCCAGAAAGTGACTGGACTGGGACACCTTGGAGCTACCAAAATTAGGAAGGGGATCCTAGGGAAGTGCAGGAAAGAATCAGCTGGGAGTTGGACAGTTCAGGGAAGCATGCTTATGGACACAAGGAATGAGGAAAGACACATTTCATCAGCCACCTACAACTCAGAAGATACGATTTTGGAAACAAATGATGACTTAGGAACCAACACCTGATGAAGGGAAGCCTAGTACCTTGGGAAAAGCAAGAAGGTGAACCATAAAGGAAGGTGGTTAGGGATCTTTTAGCCTAATAGAGAGGAATCTGCCTATTTGAAGAAAACAGGAAAAGGGTGAGGCAGCCAAAAAAGGATTCTAAAAAGTCTCTCTAGAAATCTTGGAAAAAGAAATTAAAATTCAGCCTTTAGGACCCCCCAAAAAAGGAAGGTCAATTGGGGACTTTTGGGAGGGAAACCTCAAAAGAAGAATATAGTGAGAAAATGAGGAAAAGACCAGCCACCAATGTTACTGACACAACATTGGTTCTCATACCTAGAGTAGCAAATTAAGGGAATCAATGACACACTAAAAAACCCTAGGAAGGTACTATAAAAGGGGGATCAGGCCATCAGCAAAATTCACTCAGCAACAATTAATCATAACAAAAGAAGCATTAGAAAGAGTGATTAAACCTCAGAAAAATAAAGAAAAGAGAGAGACATTATGAAGGATTCTATGATAAGAACTTAAGGATACACTTGGATTCAAGGGGATTCAAACCTCACAAGTCTTGGAAGCCTACAAAGAGCTATCCAAGTCTGTGACTTTTGAACTTATTTGAAACTTGTGGCATACCCCAGTGAAAATAGGGTCCAATGTATTAAAAACTCAATATAATGACATAACACTTTATTTTCTAAGGATCCCTAACGTCCTTACTTGCTTATTTTATTTTATTTCTTTATTTTTCCTTAGCCATTTATTTTGCAATATGTATATGTTTACATGTATGAGTGTATGTGTGTTGTAGGGCCCATGTTTTGCACACAACTTGGTTCGTAATCAACCCAATATAGTTGCGGTGAACCAATCCCAGTCCACCAACCAACCAATACAATTCTTTGGAGGCCTGAGATCCTTATTACCACTTGGGCTTGGGTACTGTCCAAAATAAGAACCCACAATATTCTACCATGTATGGAAAGGTCCTTCATAAATTGCTAGGCAATTACATGTGGCCTTCCATTTTTGGAGTTTTAAAGCATAGTCTAATTTGTAAGGCATGCTTAAAAACGGAAAGAAGGTGGAAACGAAGATGTTTTTACGCATATTGATTATCAGGAAATATTTATGTTTATGAGATTTATGTTGGGATACATAATGATGAATGCATGAAAGGATTAGAAAGGCACAATATTGGCATGTTTAATGAATATGCACGCAAATATTTTGACAATGCAAGATCATACAAATAAAATGGTAAATGTAAATCTGTGTATATCAATATCTCAAGTTCCAAAGGATACATCCTATTCTAGACGAATCTTTTCCTTTCCCATTGTGGTACATCTTCCACTAGCGTGGTCCATAAAATCTCTTAACAAAACCATAGTGGGCCATGTGCGCTGCAAACATAAGGTAACCTAAGAGGATGCATGCCTTCTTTCCCTAATCTTGATCATAAACCCAAGCAAATTCAGCTGACTGATTTTTCTTCTAAAATGTAACTGGGCCAAGGTGGCTACTTATGTACCTCCACTGGGAAGGATCGAGTCATCACCTAGTTCAACTGATATTTTTTATTTCCTTAATTTTTTCCTAGACCGCCCTTTCAGGTTTTTAATCTCGTAGGCTCTCTCATTCTCTTTCTTTTGCTCTCCTTTTGCAAAGATCACCCTTTCAAGTTTTCAATCTACCTTTTCATATTTTTGTATTATTTGTTTTACATATTTGTTTTGTTTTTTGCTTACATAGGAATTTAGAAAAAGAGGTTGCACTTGGAGGCTTCCTCATGTAAAGTACTATATGACAGCATCAAAATTGGTGGGCATATTGAAGTCGTGCCCATCCATGTCAGCTAGGATCAAGACTCCTCTAGAGAAGGCCTTCTTCACCACGAATGGGCCCTCGTAGGTTGGGGAAAACTTCCCTCTATGATCAAGTATGGCTTGGTTGCACTTTTTCAAGACTAAGTTGCCTTCTTCAAAGACTCTGGGTCTAACTTTCTTGTTGAACTCTCGCTCGACGCAGCGTTGGTACAACTGTCCATGGCACATTGTGGTCATGCATTTCTCATCTATCTTGTTCACTTTCTCATATTGGGAATGGGCCCATTCAGCTTTTAGCAGCTTTGTCTATGATAAGATTCTGAGAGATGGGATCTCTACCTATGCGGGGAGGACAGCTTCCATGTCGTAGACCAAGGAATACGAGGTCGCATCTATGGAAGTATGAACAGAAGTGCAATAGGCATACAAGGTAAATGGCAAGAACTTGTGCCAATCCTTATAGGTGTTTGTCATCTTCACCAAGATCTTCTTTATGTTTTTGTTAACTGCTTCCACGGCACCATTTATCTAGAGACGGTAAGGAACTGAATTACAGTGTCTAATCTTGAATTGTTGGCAAAGTTGCTTGATCATTTTCCCATTTAGGTTTTTTCCATTATTTATAATGAGCTCTCCCGATACGACGTAGTGGTAAATGATGTATTGTTTCAAGAATCTAACCACCATAGCTTGGGTGACGCTTTTGTAGGAAGCATCTTCCACCCACTTAGTGAAGTAATTGATGGCCACCAAGATATACTCATGCCCATTTGAGGCGTTCAGAATCACAGGTCTGATGACATCCATTCCCCATACTGAAAAAGGCCATGGTGCTGTGGATACAAGAGGTCTCAAAGTCGCCACCTAGTTTTTGCAATGTTCTAGGAACCATATATATAGCATCCTTTCGAGGAAAGACCTTTGATCTTACTACCAAAGTATGAGTTTAGAGTTTAGGTACACTCTTGGGAAGGTGTTAGGCACCCAAGATCACTCAACCCTAAGGTTGGCCTCCCATCGTTGTGTCTTATGTCTTAACCCTATTAAAAACTAATTCGTCACTTGTATTCTAGACTTACACACACACACCAACATGCATCTAACATACAATATGGTATCTTTCATCCCAAAACAACATATCTATCCACAAATCCATAAAGAGCCAAACACATATAAGAAACCCTAGCATTCATCTAACATGTGAAAACCCTATCATACATCTAAACAAGACAACAACCCTAAACATGGCAGCAAGCATATCATGGCAATCACAAGATCATGTAAGGCATATAATTGGATGTAAAGCAAAGATTTAAATGACACACATCATCAAATGCATGTTCATACCTATGCATGGCTTACCTTCACTTACCTTTCAATAACACAGCATTTATGGCTTTATGAATGGGCATGTGAATGCATGCTTCTGGCATTAAAACAAGGAAACAAGCATAAAACCCTAATCCAAGCATGTAAAGACAAACGAGCATACAAGAAAAAGGCTTAAATACATATAAACATGTGAGAAGGATTTAAACAGAGGCAAAATATGTGAAACAAGCAAGCCAAACAACATAAGAAATTTGGATTAAGGCTTTTGGGCAAGTACATGCATATGCAACCAGAGGCCTGTGTATGCAGAGTTTAAGCTGCATACGTATGCTTATGACATGCGTGTGTGGGACTTGTTCAACAACTCTAACCCAAAAACCGAAATAGAAAATAGAGCATAAACACAAGAACCATACTTCTAACAACTTAACATGCTCAAAACATAAACAAAACTATAAAACTTAACCTAAGAAAACATATATAAATATAAACTAAGCAAAAGCAAGATTAAAACAAAGCAAGAAAAGCATAAATAAAAAGAAAAAGTTGAAACTTAATACCTTAAGGAGGAGTTCCTAAGTTTTGATTTTGACCGTTCCCCTTAATCAAATCTAATATAGTCAATAAACATGTGATTAGTAATCTTAAACTCAAAGGATCGGGGGCCAGAAAGGTTCTAATCAAATAAAATTAACTTGAGGGTATTTTGTGGAAAACTCCCTTTTGATTCACTATTTTCTAATGAATCTTAGGTTTTTCTCATGGGATTTTTGTGTGTTTTTGAAAATGTGCCATGTAAGACTTTATATAATGGAAAAAATGGGGTTTGGAATAGCTCCCAGATGATGTGGGATTCATTCCAAACCGAATGTTCAAATAGTGTATAAAACACCTATTAACGTTTAGACCCAAAATTTACAAATTATCAATTCAAACCTATAATTAAACAATGTATGTGCAGAATATGAAAATAAACTAAAACAGAATTGGTAAAATAATCTAAACCAAAATTAATCACAACCACAACAGTAATTAAAAGGCAAAGATTAAGGGAAGAGAGATGCAAACACAAAGACAACACTGCGATGTGTTATCGAAGAGGAAATTGAAGTCCTCGGTGAAAAACCTCTCCGCCGCCCTCCAAGTGGTCAATAATCCACTAGAGAATAAAGTTGGGATACGTGAATAGCAGAAGACCCTCGAAGCCTAATCTATACAGTGCACCTAAGCCCTCCAAGCTTCTTGCTCCAACAAGGTTACACCAAACCTTATCTTCTCTAGCTTACCGGATCCCGCAATCGCCCATTGCATCAACCAAAATGAATTGGTCCCTTTTGAATTGCTTCCCAAGTACCAAATACCTTCTCACAGATATGGGTATGGTGAGATAAGGATTTGGCTAATATATCTCTCAAGGATGCATCAATGGAGAGGGTAAGAGTAGAAGAATTTGGAGAATCAAAAGATGAAGATTGTGGATGAGTCAATCTTCTTTTTCTCTAGGGTTTCTCTCTCAAAATTCTCTCTAGTTGCTCTCTACATTTCATGGGTTTAAGGGTATTTATAGTAAGGTGTGTATGGAATGCGAAGAGTCAGTTACAACCAAAGAGGGTGTTCTGGCGGCTCGAGCTTGCGACTAGAAGAGTCGTAAGTTTGAGTCACGAGTTAACTATTTAGCCAGACTAGAAGTTTTGTCTTGTAGTGCAACAGTTGGCGTGACCCTTCAACTCCCTTGTATGCTTCACATGTGTGCCACCTTTGGCGACTCGCCATTCGTGAGATCCAGTCACAAGTCTTTTCTTGAGTGCACACTCTTGATCTTTTCTTCACACTCTCTCACACACTACCCTTACATGATTCCCACCTAAATACAAGGTTTCTAAATACTGAATTACAAGCAAATTTGGTACGAAATAAAGCCAACTAATGATTGAATAAGCTAAGCTACAAAGCATGGGTACAAAGACATTATACTGAATATGAACTTAAATATATAAACCAAAGTACCAAAAGCTTTAAACAAAAGGACAGTAAATATCCAATAGATTATAAAAACTAAAAGAAAATAAGCTGTAAACAAGACAAATGTCCAAAAGTATGTGTGTGTGTAAGAATCAGCTTCCTCCTCTTGAGCTCACACAACTCCCGCTTTCAATATGCATACTTCCCATTCTTGTGTTGCTCTCCCCCTTACCGTATGCTATAATCCAAGCTGTACAAAATGAGTTGCTCTCCCCCTTTTTGGCATGAATAGCTAAAGGTTGTCCTCTAGTTTTTGTTGAATAGTGTTTAATTGTGTCTCAATGGTTGTGAGATGCATTTGAGTTTGGTTGTTGGTGAAGTAGAGAACATTTTCCAATCTGGAAATACGCTGATGCAAACCTTCAATCAAAGTGCTTAACCTACAGCTTGGGAGATATTATGAATAGGCTGAGTGCTAGTTGTCTGCAACTCAGGAGTGTGAGGAGATGCTGTCTCGGTATGCATAGGTGTAGTTAAGCCATTATTGGATGGAGTGGCATGAGGGAAAGATTCACTCTTAGGTGCTTTAGAAGAGTGACACTTACTTGCTTGAAGACGTGCTAGTATTTTTCCATCTGTTGGTGGATAAACACCTTCGAGAACCATGATCTTCATGAGAAGACTACGAAAAGGTAGACATGTTAGTGTTGCCGTTCGAACTGCTAGTTCCCAATGGTCTGAAAAATGTGGGCACAAATGTCAATTCGAACTCTGGTGATGAGATCACATAGGAATTGTGCTCGTCCAAGGTTGATGAAACCGGTGTTAGATAGTGGATAGAGATTGAAGAACATGATTAAAGTGAGAGTCTTCAGTTCAGGTGTAAACTTTGCAGTGCCTATGGATGTGCCTTTGCTTGAAATCTCATGATTAGGCCCAAGAATTTGAAGAATGTCTTGTACCTAAGGAAGTCTATTATCATATGGAGTGAGGTCTACATTTGCTGGTCTATTGATTCGAAGAACCTTTGTAGTGTAGTCTGGATTGATGCTGAACTCCTTTCCTCATACCCAACACTTCAACTTATCTCTGATGTATCTAGCATTTGAATAGAACTCCTTCACCAATTCATCAATCGGGTCCTTGAAATTCCCAAACAGGTCAGCCCAATCTTTTGCTTCAAAGACCTAGGAATAAATGTTGTTCCCAAGGTATCAAATTTTACAACCCTTTCCACCACAATAGGAGCCTTTACAAAAATGCTTGAGAATGTCTGTGAATCGAGGGGAGTCCTGAATCTCTCATTGTTTGAATCTTGAGACAAATGTTGAGTCCATTTTGAACTAGGGGATGATGGAACATCAATCATAGGCTTTTTTCCTCATGATGAATGGTGAGACGTTTGCAAAAGAACATATGCATAGCAGATAACCAAGTGCAAAACCACAAGACACAAACATAAACTTGATTAGATCCAAGTTAGTCCATGAAATAAGCACACATTGGTATTTATAAAGACATATCACACAATCATGGTAAATGAACCAAGTGTGCAGTATTTAAGCATGTATTTGAGCATGAGCAACACTGGTACATGTGGTGTGCAAATGTGATGAATGTGCAAGCATAACTAAGCACAATGTAATCTATGAAATCCACAGAATCACAAGTAACTATCTTTGAGACATTTTACTATGAGCATGATATGCACAACAAAGCACAATCATGATATACTACTAAAAAATGAGAAGCAAACATGAAAACGTGTATATCAAGTGTCATATTATCAATATCAACAAAACCCATTTAACAAACTCAACAAAAAATACCCAAACCATATATGAACATCATATTTTCAAATCTCAACAAAAACCCAAAAATCAAGAAATCAAAGGTTATAAACATGAAATGTTTTGAGAAAAATAGAAAACTCATACCTTTTCTTGAAGTTTGAAGTAGAGATGTTGATGAAAATGGTAGATTTTTGAGAGAAACATTGTGAGTTTGTGAGAGAGATGAACAAACAAGACAATAAACAGTCAAAGTGAGCAAGAGAAAAAATGAAAAGTTTTTAAAAACTGTCCTTAAAGCGCAAAACATGCGATTTTCGTGAATGAAATTAGTTGCGAACAAGTCACCAAAAACCCTTGAGACAAAATTTGAAAAATTTGTCTAAGTGTTTTTCGTGACTAGAAGGTCCACCCACGAGGAAGTCATGAAGGGAGCCACAAAACATTCTGAGTACACCTCGTGACTAGAGCTTCCACTTGCGAACAAGTCGCTAAACTGAGTCGCAAGAAATCTAAAAACCCAGATTTTTGAAAAATATTCTAAGTCTTTTTCACGACTGGGACTTTGACCCGCTAGTGAGTAGCGAAAACCTTCTGTATAAGCTCGCGACTGGGGCATGCAACTGGCTTGACCCATGAGGCAAGTCGCCAGAACAAGGTTGCACAGTTTTTGAAATTTTTGACATTTTTCAAAACAGAATACTTTCCAAAAACAGTTAAAACACTCAAAAATCATTTTGTGTTTGATCAACATATAATTAAGCAAATGCAACACATTTAATCAAGTACAATCACACAAATAAATAAGATATTCATTGAACATAGACATGTGTGATGTCTGTGGGTATCAAAAATGAGATTGTCCTTAGTCTATTGTGAAGCTTCAATAATCAATTCAACCAAGTCATACACAATTAGCATGAGGAAAAGTGACCAATCTCAATTATAAAAATATGCATATATGACCTCTCACATAAACTTGATTATGTAATTTTGAAGCTTTTCATTTGGCTTCATACACAACATATCATTTGATCTTTTTGAATCAATACATCTCTTTTTGAGATCGATGATTGAAATTTTTTATATTTCAATTTGATGAGCAAGTCTTTGGCTTTTTGGGCATCATACATTTTCACAAAGTTCGCTTTCCCTTTTTCTTAGTCAAATACTAGTATGTGCGATGACTTTTGCAGCTTATTATCTCTTTTCATTTTGAGACTTACATTGTTGAGCTCTTTAAGCAAAAAAATTAAGAGTGGGAAGATATATAAGCACAAGTCTATGCAAGTTTCAAGGTCAACAAAACCATTGACTAATCATTCATGACAAGTTTGAAGATCGATTTACAATAGTCACATAGATGTCAAGATTTTTCCCACAATGATATGAGTACATAAAGAACAAGCTACGCTTGTAAATGCACAAATCCATTAGTACAAAGGTACAAGGCAAAACATGCTTGTGACAATACACAATAATGCTAATCAAATTTTTTGGATTTTCTACTTTTTATGTGTTTTTAGATTTTTGACACAAAAACAAATAAAGATTGATCAAAAACATGTAAAAACATTCAAAGTAAAAAGCAAACGAATACACAAAAGTTTTCAACACTTGCTGAAGGGATAGCACAAGTCACACAAACAATCAATGTCACAAAACATAGGAAGTATTAATGCATGGACATGTTGTAATGCTTATGCATTAGTACCCTTCTTCACCC
>JAOWBE010138889.1:0-19318 GCA_028566155.1 Quercus phellos
ATCTTGTGTCTGTTTTTGCTTCATGAAGCAAGCCTCCTAGAGGTTGTTGTGTAATTACTAATTACACCTAAAACCTATAGAACTCACAGATTGTGAGAGCCCTACCGGCACAGGAACATTAGATAGTTTCTCCACCCAAAAAAATTAAAAATAAAATAAAATTGATATTATTGCCACGTGAGATACTTTCTCAATTAGCTAGATGAGTGCGATAATTATATTTGTGGAATAACTACTTTCTCATAGTATGTGAGTCTCACATATCATATGGGCATTTATATAGTCACTCCACAAGCTACCACATAGATTGAGTGGTGCCACACTCTACTATATTGCACCTTTTGTTTTACCAGCAATTATCTCTTGTATGATGCAAGAGATACTCCCTCCTTGTTGTGCATGCAAACAAGACTAGAGATTTAACCCAAAAAAATCACAATTTCTTTTTCTCGATCTCTTGATGTCACAAATTGTGATTAATGGAATATCATTTTTATACCGATCTAATACTAATGTTTGTCCAAAGCATATTGATTACATTCAGTAGTTGAAATCACTGTCCATTTTTAAGTCTAATTAAATTCATTTAACATTTTGTATGTTTTGATTGAAAAATAATGCAATTTTTTGTGAAATATTTTTTTAGAGAATTACTCATTGCCTTATGTTTGGCTGTAACATTGAAATGAACTAGACAACATTTGCGGTGTGAAGTTTACTTATGTTAGTAAGTTGGTTTGTTGAGTACATGATAGCTGGAGAAATATTTTATGCTAGCTTTGGCTATAATGCTTGTCCAAAGCATATTGATTACATGCAATGGATGAACTAACAAACCATCCTCGTTATTTATTTATTTATTTGTTATAATAACTCATTAAGTTTTGTCTACCATGAACATGAAAAAACTTGATCTAAATATCATAAGTTTTTGAATTTTTATTTATAAAAAAAAAATATATATATATATACATATTTCAAGTGATTAGATTTGACTTTATATTATACACTTTATAACTATTGTCTCATCACTAAATCAAGATACCTTTTGTAAAATCCTGTTGGGCGAGGGCCTAGTGAGCCAATTCCAGTATCTTACTAAAGACGAAGGCTGTATTGGATTGAGCTTTAGTCAACCCGTTAGTGTTAAACTACCACCTTTTAAGAGAATAAAGTTACACTTTTACCATCGGCTATTGATATTGATGCAATGGGCAAGCACTTGTTTCTAACGAATCTTATAAGTACAAATTAACAAGATTTTATATAAGATTGAAAAAGACCTCTCTCTCTCTCTCTCTCATTAAAAAAATAAAAATTAAATGAGATTGGGCTTCCATTGCATAGAGCCCATTTGGTCACAAAATGAAAAATATGTCATTTTCGTAATTCCGCTTCACCGAGGCCTGTAATCGAAATCGACACGACTATAAAAACCCCCATTATCGGTTGCCTCTTTCTTTGGACAACCAATTTTGGGGTTTTAGGGTTTTTGCGAACACTCTCTCTTTCTCTCTCTCTCTTCAAAACCACCAGCCATGACTGCCCAAACCCAGGAAGAGCTTCTCGCTGCCCATCTCGAACAGCAAGCCATCGATGTATACTCTCTCTCTCTCTCTCTCTCTCTCTCTCTCTCTCACACACACACACACACTATATATATTGAATCTGTTTGCTATTTTTTTTTTGAAGTGATTGATTGCTTTAATTATGATTAAGATCTTATATATTGTTACTCTCTATTAGTATTATGTTAGATCTCTTTAGATTTTATGATTTTGCTTCATTTCTAATCATTGAAAATGACATTTCTTTATATTGGGTTTTATTTTTTAATATTTTTAAAAAAACCCAAATGTCGAAAAATGAGATCAATTTGTTATTGTAGGCTATTGAGCTAGAAATAAAAAATAATAATTATTTTTTTGGATAGAAAATATATATAGATTTGAATCAGCAAAAGTGTGGGGGAAGGTAGAAGACTTTGAATGTAAATGATTTCAGTGCTATACGAGATTGAAAGGATAACAAATTTGCGATGAATGCATTTTGCTTTATTTAATAGTGAGGTTTGGGAGTGTTAAGAGTGGGAGTCTTGTGGAAATTTTATTTAGAATGAATTTTGGGCTTGTATGTTTGTGTGTGGAAACTGCTGTTCTTGAACGGGTTATTATTTTTGAATGAAATGTGATACATGCAACCCACCCACGACATCATTTTTCCTCTAGAGTTTATAAGCGGAGGAGGGGGCAGTTGAGATTGAGCTCATTGGTGTATTGTGTTTTTGGCGACCTCTGATTTGAGGTGACATAGAGAATGACAAGGATTTTCTGAACTTTGAAAAGTCAGTTCAACTGGAGTTGTTCTGATTATTCTCTTCTTTACCATCCCATCCCTGTTCTGTGTGAGAGATATATGCCTTAATGAACTTAACAAAATAACAGACCAAATGGCATACACGGTGTCAGCCATAGTATGGCTTCTTTGTATATGCGATTTTCAGTTTTTCCATTTATTTATGTCCTCTAATTCCATTAGATCAGTGTAGTCAAAGGCAAGCTGGGCACTCGCTTAGGCGCCCGGGCGAGGCGCCTCTAAAGCGCCTCAAAGGCTCTAAGGCGAGGCGCCTTAAGTGAGGTGCTCGCCTTTAGAGCCTAGGCGAGCAAGGTGACCGCCTTAAGCCATGAAAAAGGCGCTAAGGCAAGAGCCTTAAGGTTTTTTTTTTTTTTTTTTTTTTAAATTTAAAATTTTTTTATAGGAGTTTGTTGTGAAACCTATTTTTAGACTATTAATTTCAAAAGGCATGTTATAAAACCTATTGAATTAAATTAATTTACAAATTTGTTTTGTAAGACTTATTGTTATATAGAAGCTTATTGTAAAACATATTGTTAGAACTAACTAATAGAGCCTAAATTAATCCTATTTTGAAATAATTTGATAGACCTAATTTCTTCATGCTATACATTGAAAAACACTTCATAATAATACTATAATACACTAGGTACATATGATTTAAGTTCTATATGTATAATAAATATATTAAGAATTTGGCGCCTCGCTTTACTCAGGCTAGTGCCTTTTTGTCGCCTCACGCCTCGGGCGATACAAGGCCTTGGCGCCTTAAGGTTGCCTTTCGCCTTTGACTACCTTGCATTAGATGAAATGGGCCCATATGTATCTTTTTACTCCAGATTCCCTCAATTTTTGCTTCGAAATGGCTATTACTTCCATGCTGATAAGCTTGTAAATTATTTGGAACTAATCTATGATTACACTGTATTTCTAATAAGTTTCTTTCTTTTAGAAGTCTGCTTAATTGGTTGTATTAATTCAATCTCTCTCTCTTTGTTTTGTGGGTAGCCTGATGAGCCCGTGCTTGAGGACGAAGATGATGACGACGAGGATGATGATGATGATGACAAGGATGATGATGAAGTTGAGGGTAAGTTCGCTGTGAATGTTGTTTGTTGTAGAATCCATGTTTCCTTTTTTTTTTTTTTTTTCCTTCCTTATGTTTATGCATTCACATCTATTCCTGTTAAGTCAATGGGCATTTTTTCAAGTTACACATTCTCTTTCCACAAGAATGTGGCGAAGGTGAGGTCAGGCTTCAAGAAGGCTCATTTGTTGGATGTAATAGATAACCAATAAAATTTTTTTAAAACTTAAATTAAAAAATTTAGTGATTTAACAAGAAACTTTTTGTAGTTGTGCCTTTTTTTTTCCAGTAAAAGATTATCTATCATAAAAATTACATTCATATGTGTTCCATGTATTCCATATAAAAGGAAATGGGTTTTAGGGGGGTGTTTGATGCCACTTGTTAATCTCTCTCGTGTGGATACCACATTAATCTCTCTTGTGCAGATTGGGTAAAAAACAGTGCATTGCTATAGTTTGGAACTATAAGATTGTTATGATGCACAAAGAGGGTAGTCGCCCCTAGATTGGCCAACATCCAAATAAATTGAAGATCAAGTCCTTGAATGTAAATATAGGGCTTTCTAATATTTTACCTATAGATTTAGGATGTTGATTTTTTATTTATTTTTAAATTTAAATCCTGGATTTTGTTATTCTCACTCTGTCTCTGTTTGACTAGTTCTTTTGGATCCTTTCATTTACAAATTCCTCATAATAAAATGTTCGTGTCAAGTTGGATTGCAGTTTTTTATATTCTAAATCTGTTTTATTTTCTACTCCTTGCTTATCACTAATGTGTCGCATTTCATGTGAGTTATGGAACATTTTCCTGAAAAAAGAAGTTACTCTTGCTTGAAATTAGTGTGCATGAGTGATACTAGTGGATCTGTTGATGATATCCACTGGTAGCAAAAACTGAACTGATATACAATCATTGGGCTGATTGTTCAATGAAATGAAATAAAATTCTTTTTAAATTTAAACTAAATGAATAAAGTTGTTCAATGTGATTGCTCCCTAATTAAACCTTTTTGTGAAAATATCAATGGGTCCAATAAGGATGCAATTGCAGCTAGTATTGACCTTGCTTATTTAATCATGTACATAATGGTTCTTTTTTTTTTTTTTTGGTCGCTTTCTGTATTATCAGGACAACATGATGGAGATGCAAGTGGTAGGTCGAAGCAAAGCAGAAGTGAAAAGAAAAGTCGCAAAGCAATGTTGAAGCTTGGCATGAAACCTATCCCGGGTGTTAGCCGAGTCACTGTCAAAAAGAGCAAGAATGTTGGTGCCTTTTGAACTGTGATTTTATTGATTGTGGTTTTAATTTATGTATCTATCTTTAATTTTCTTTTGGTCTAACATATATTGCCCTTAAAATCAGATATTGTTTGTCATCTCAAAACCCGATGTTTTCAAGAGTCCAACTTCAGACACGTATGTAATCTTTGGGGAGGCAAAGATCGAGGATTTGAGCTCTCAACTACAGACTCAGGCTGCAGAGCAGTTTAAGGCTCCTGATCTCAGCAATGTGATTTCCAAACCTGAGACTTCGGCTGTGGCTCAAGATGATGAAGAAGTAGATGAGACTGGAGTGGAACCCAAGGATATCGAGTTGGTGATGACACAGGCAGGAGTCACTAGGTCAAAGGCTGTGAAGGCATTGAAGGCTGCAAATGGAGACATAGTTACTGCCATCATGGATCTTACCAACTGAGAAGCTATTTACATGTTTTTTTTTAATGTGATGTTTTAGCAGTTATGTGGTTTCTAGAGCATGTGAGCTTTATTGTGGTGGATCTTTCATCAATTTTACTAAAATTTCTCTTTTTCTTTATCCTTTTGTTGTACTAGTAACGAAACTGAGAAATGCATCCTTGAGTGATAAATTTGTGCTCTTTTACCGTATTTTTATCCATTTTCGAGTTCAGGGGATCTTTGTCTGGATGAATTGAATTCACCTGAAGTAGTTGCATGATTTTAGTACAGACAAATAGTATGTGAACCTTCACGGGACTGTTGAAACCAGGATGGTTCATCATAGATCAATTCCGATCAAGGTTTACACATGCATGTTAAATTCCTGGAATTTTTGCTATAAGTTAGAACTTTAGTACTGAATATAGTGTGTGCCCTTGCTACAATTCAAAGACTCCTAGGATGGTAATTCTTTCATTTTTTGGATGAATCGGATGTGATATGTGAATTTCTTAATGGAAAATGAGATGGCTGATTCGATAAGTGCTCAATGATGCTCATTGATTTGTTGGGATTTAAGATATAATTGTTTAAGTATGGCTTGTGTCTAGTTAGATAACTTAGATGTGTTCCTGAAATGACTGTTATGTTCTTGTATTATGCGCAATGCACTAAAATATTGGACCGAAGTCCTGCCCGAATTCTTTTAAAAAGGACATGTTGAGTGTGATTGGAAATTTTGGACGACTAATTTTTATGTATTTCTTCATAAATGGTTGCTTACAAGCCTCAAGAAAACTTCAAGAATTCTTTTTGGTAAATAAGAAGACTTCATGATTACTATACTATTTTTTTTCACAACTTGTTGAGATGGCAAGTTAGATTATTGGACAAAGCACTTTAAAATTTTAAATATTAAAGGCTTTTTTTTTTCAATTTTTATTTATTTTATAAGTAAAATGTCATATATTAGGATGTATTTTTGCGTGTAATAATTTGATAGTTACAGTGAGATAAAAAAGATTTGAACCTTGGATATCTTCATTAGAAATATCAGAAGATGCCAACCACTTGAGTTACAAGACTCTTGGCATATTAATATGTAATTGATAGAGTATAAAGTGGAACGCTCAAAATGGGATATTATCTTTATTTTTCACTTTTGCATAATATAGACCTATCATTATTTTATTTTTTTTAAATTCCAAACTTGTAAAATCGGTAAATTATGAAAAAAGATGTGTTACTAGACCTTATTTTCTAAAACACAACAAGAATTCTCTCTCTCTCTCTCTCTCTCTCTCTCTCTCTCTCTCTCTCTCTCTCTCTCTCTCTCATATTATAATGAAAGGAGTAAATATTATTTGATGTAGAACTCAATTGCTTATTTCTCTTTTTGAGTTTTAACTAAACAAATCAATAATTTTAGATCCATATCCAAGGTCAATTGTGCTAGTACAGCCGAAAAAGGAAAATTGTAAGCTCCATATTAATCAGCCTGTAGGTGCGGTAGTCTTCATGAAAAAATAAATTACTAACAAATTAAAAAAATACTAATAATACCATTATTTGGCCATATATCCCTATTAAGAAAAAGGGACATGTATCTACTTATCCAAAAAACAAAGGCCATATCTCTAAGAAATATTTCTAATGTGAAAAATGAAAAGGGCTAAAAATTCCTCCAAAGCTTTAAGGTTAGAAGCCTGAAGCATTAGCAGATATGCAAATCAAGTCATAAAAGCAAAAGGAAAAACGCAAGAACTATTCTCACAAATGCTCTCATTTTCCCTTACAAAGAAAGTATCATGATACATCAACCACTAAAGTTGAAAGAGGAGTGTTTTGTGGGGAAGAGCATTTCAACCATTGCCTTTCTTCTTTTGCTTGTGTAACAAAACAAATCTCTAGATTTTTCCTTCTTGCCCAAAAGGAAAAAAGTTTCCATACAATAACATGAAAAGATTCAAAGTAGTTTTCCATGAAAATATTTTCACCATCATAAAATTGAAAAACAGCTCAATTTATGATCTCAAGCTTTTTTGAGAAAAAGACACTTTCAATTAAAACAATCTATAACCAAAATCGGCTAAGAGAATAGAGTTGATGTGTGGAGGAACATCTTCCATCCACACAAGAAGACCACTAACATGTCTAGCAAGGTTATGAGTAACACAATTACCTTGTTTACGAATATGAGAAAAGCGACAGAAATTAAAAGAATCTGTACAAAGTTTAGCCTAAAAAATAAGGTGACCATAAGAGGAATAAGACCCATCTTCACTACAAAGAGCTCTGATGACTACCTTGGAAGCGCCTTCAAAAACAACCAAAGAGAAACAGAGTTCTTGAGCAAAGTTTACAGCTTTCACAGCAGCAATGGCTTCCACCTCTGCCACAGAATTGGTAAGAGGAATCTGTTCGGACATCAAAGACCATCCCATGTGAATCGCGAACCACAACACCAACGCCTGCTTTGCTGAGATCTTGGAACACAGCACCATCAAAATTGACCTTAACCAAGGGAGGGATTGGTTTAGAAAATTGTACTTGGCTTCTCTGGACAGTAGGGGTCGAACCCGAATTGACTGGGTTGGCTCTCAAGAAGTCTGTAAGAATCTGATTTTCCATAGGTAGAACATCACCAATCAGAACAGGTTTACCTTCAGTTCAAAGTCTATTTTGACGAAACCATAGTGCCCAAATGCATAGCAAAATCTTGTAAATTCTTTTTTTTTTTATAGTTAATCAAAAAACTATTATTAATGAGAAAAAAGGAAAAGTACAAGTTGTTCATGCTGATGAACATCAAGAAAAAATAGAACATACAGCACAACAAAAAGAGTAATCAGGAAACTAAGCTAAGGGAAAGCATTATCTGTTCAGTGAAGCTGGAGAAATCTGTTCAGTGGCAAAATTCCAGGTTGACGCTGAATCCCATACTGCAGCTATTTCTGGGCAGTACCAAACGGCAAGAAGTGTGTCTTCGGGAAGTTGCTTACAGTGATTACAAACATCCTCGGCTAAAACATTATGCCTAAGTTTGTTTTGACAGGCAAAGCATTTTTACATCCTCTCCAAAGAAAATTCCTAACCTTGTTTGGAACTTTACAAGTCCAAATTCGTTTCCAAAGCCCTTGAAGTTGAGGTGGCTGAAAGTTGTCTAGGGAAGCAGAAACTTTTTCCTTCAAGAGAAAGTTGTATCCCGATTTGACAGAATGAATACCCAACGATACATGGGGCCAAATGAGCTTATCATCAGAGGAACCTCTACCAAGTGGCAAGCTTGTGATCAACTCTATTTCCTGGTCAGAAAACAGATGGTGCAAGAGTTCTAAATTCCAGGTGGTAGAATAAGGTAGGAAGAGAGCACTTACAGGGAAAAATGTGACTGTTGGAAACAAGTTTGATTTAATTTCTTGGGGGAAAAAAAAGAGTCTACAGAAAATATTTAAAAAGATAATCAAAACCCAAAACATTGTTGAAAGGTCATTTTAGTGTATCAAAGGTTCCAAGGTAAGTCTTAAATTTTAATAACCCCCCTTCCAAAAAGAGGGGAGGGAGAAGGAGAGAGGGGGGGAAGAGAGAAAAAGAAATAAAGATGATATGATAGGATATACAAGAAACATACAAATTAATTCTCCATACTATGAAATTGAGAGATAAGCTTAAACATCCAAATACTCAGCTATTGCAGGTCAGTTGGGTTAAAGATGGGGTAATTTCCCTGGTTTTTGAAATAGCAATATACAAATATGCTTATCATGTGTTTTTCATCTGGATGCACTATTTGAACTTCACAATTCTAGAATGCAGCGTGAAGTCTGACACCAAAGCTCTTGATCTACATCAATCCATTCTATCTTCCTATCCATGCCATCAATAGTTTCAATAGTTATTTTGCAGCCAGAGATTCAGGTTAATCGCAACTGCACGCAATGTAAAAGCATCAGCGATGACAGATCATTAGAATTCCCAAGCATGAACTTCTAAGAAAGGTTCCCTCACATCCTAACTAAGATCCAACGAACCTCAGAAACTGAAATAGTGTCCATATTGATAACAATCGCAATCACAAACTTTTCAATGTCCAAAGTAAGGGGCAAAATCACATCCACAAATATAGTTGAAACCATTAATACTTTAAAAAGAATCAAAATCTAGGAAACTCAGTTTAATGAGACATCTGACAGCCATAAGAAATGTAAGAAGTACAATTTCAATGCATCCAAGCATATGAGCTTTGCTAACAGTGGAAAATTGAGTACACAAATTACACTGATTGGCAACATCAGGAGGTTATGGAAGTCATGTTAATCAGTGGCAAATAATCAAGAAAAATGCTAATGCTCTAAAACAGAAACCATCTCCCGAGAGGAAACAGCGATAAGGGCAATACGAAGATCAGTACATTACATATGTCAAAGCATCAAAGGATATCATAGAATGAAATCTACCATTCCTCACAGTTATGTTTGTTTTTATCATATTCCTGAAATATACTACTTCTGTATGTTGAAATGGTCAGCCATGACATAAACGTTTCACCTTCCAACTGTTGCACTCAAATGTGACAATCAACACATGAAGCATAGATGACTCTCTGGGACAGTAATCTTTATCTCATAAAATACCAGTGGTATTAGCAACAACAGAAGCCCATAAAGGAGGATCAGTCCTGACATTGAGGGTGCATCTTCTTCAATCCCCCAGACTCTTGGAAAAATCACTTTCATTTCATGTTAAACTCAAAGGTGTGGGTCCTTATTGCAATGCCTACAATGCAAAACAGAGTTTCTAAAAATATGCTTTAATATGTAGTGTTTCACACCAAAAAAACTTTTTTTTTTGGATAAGTCACACCAAGAAGACTATTTAAGCACTACAATGAAAAAAATTGCTAATGCTTTGTTTGTTTCTAATGACATTCCATTTGAAATAAATTACATCAAATTCCATGTTTGCATACTCCTTTAACAGACATCCACTTGCAAATATTGACATCTAATTCCTCACCTTCTCAATAATACTTAAAAAACTAATACTGACATGTCAATAGCTTAATTTTTTTTTTTTTGATAAGTATCAATAGCTTATAAAACAATGACAGTGCAAAGATCTTAAACTTATATAGCTTGTAAGCAAATAAAAGGGTTGTTCTGTGGAGCTGTAGCTTATCTTCTTCTTGTCTGCTACTCACCTCTTTTTCAATAATACTTAAAATCCTATTACTGACAGGTCAACGGCTTATAAAACAATGACAGTACAAAGAAGATCTTTAACTTATTTAGCTTGTAAGCAAGTAAAAGGGTTGTTTTGTGGAGCTGTGGCTTATCTTCTTTTTGTCTGCTACTCCCCATCAAAATATCTGTCAGAACCCATTTATGAATTGGTAAATCTATTTGATATGGTCTTATCATCTTTTAATCTTAGCGAAATTAGAAATCAAAAAATCAAAATTTAATCCACGTTATATCAGGAAATACTTACATCAACTGAAGAGTTCATCAATAGGTTTTCAAATGCAACTAATCTAGGACCTAGAAAGACCTCACTGTTCAGCTATTGTTCTCCTGATTTATACTAGCATGGGAACTAATGCTTCAAAAGTTGACACTGGAATATAGTAGGTTGACACATCAAGTAAAGGAAACCAAATAAATAGTTGATGCAGTAAATTGGTTATGGAAATGATCACCATTGAAAATAGCAGGCAATATGAAAAAGGTGATACAATTCAAGATAATATCAGGCAATCACATTGAAGAAAGAAGAATGGGAATGGGAATGAGAAAATAGAAAGTATGATGCAAAACAAAATATAGACGTCCCATTTGTATTGACCTATATATTTGGTGCAACCGAGAATTGTAGTCTAATGGGATAGTTCTCATGGTCAACCAAAGATTATACCAAAATGGTGAAAACTGGTTTACACTTACAGATCAAATCTATACCCCTGCTCCCAACTCCTCTGTGCCACCCCACCACCACCCTCCCTGACCCCCACCTCCCCCATGCTACCACCACCTCTATCTCCCTCCTTCACACTGCCACCACCACCTCCGTCCCCATATTCTGCATTGCCCCACCACCCCTCCTCCACGCAGCTACTCCTCTGTATTGCTGCAACCACCATCTCCCTCTTCCCTCCTCCCTCCAACTTTGCGCCACCACCACCGCCTCCCCCCCTAAAACTATTCCCACCACAACAACAAACATCACTACCTTCCAACCTTTTGCGGTTTTTATTGGTTTTAACATTTTTTTTTTTTTTTTAATTTGATAAGTAACGAAAATTTTATTACAAAATACAAAATTAGGTACGCTGGGTTGTACTTAAGGAGAATTGCAAACAGCTCTCAAACTACAATGCCCAACCAAATCTAAAAGAGTAAAACAAGGAAAAGGGTAAAAAGCAACATTCCAATCTAACAAGGTACAGAAGACTAGAAATTTACTTTTAGGATGTCAAGCAACAGAAAATAAATAAATTTCTCTGAAAATATTATCTATTGAAAATATTTCCCTTTCCAAAATAAACAGAACCTCAATAGTAATAAATTTCACATTATTGAGCTCAACTTACACATTGTCATCAACTATCTTTATTCTCTGCCATAGTGATACCACGGTATAACTCCATTAAGCCTGGTATGCTATCTGAATGCTTAACAACATAATTCTTGTAGAAAGTGTTTTCAGCTTGATTAAAAAGCGAAGCATAATTCTTGCCCTCTTTAAGCAGATTCTTTGACTTCAAAACCTTCAAGAAATTATACCTTGGACGAAGCCTTTTATCAACAGCATACGTAAGAAATCTGGGGTAACGAATTATAGTCTCTACATCCATCTCCATAGTATTCACATAGAAATCCATTGCACTCTTCATTTTCTCCTCCGAGCAACCAAAACAAAGCGGGTTGCTCTTAAAAACCGACCAAATATCCTCTTCAACACTTCCATTTTTCTGTTCCAATTTGACTCCTTCACGGAAACCAATACGCTAAGAGCAAGCATAAACAACTCAGAAGTCGGTTGACTCGGTTCTAGACGCAATTTTTTGAGAGTTTGTACTGCATCTTCCAACCTATTGACTTTCCGCATTATTGTTCTAGGCTGCGTTAGAATCAATTTCGATATGCTAAGTAAAGGCACTCCTTCCCTTATCAAAAAATCAATATTTGGTTGCAAAATCCCAGAAATATCATAAGTTAAAAGCCACGAAGACCGCTTAACAGCTGCCACAACATTCTCATTGTTTTCAAGGTATGTATTCAGAAATTGAAACGTTGGTTTTATATGGGAACTCAAGCCTCGCCTGAAAATGACAGGACTCAATACAATGAGGTCAGCAAGAAGGTTACCCACAAAGCCATTTTGGGTGAGGAACTCTATCTTGGGCTTGAGATTGTCTTCCACTTTGGATTGGAGTATCCTTGGGCGCCTTTTGATCAATTCCGCGATGTGGGTATTGTCGAAATCGTGAGATTTCAAGAAAGCGAGCACAGCTTGAGGCCTTTGGAGGTTGTTTTCTTGGAGTTTGAGCTTCTGTGAGGTTGAGAGCGCAGATTCTAAGGGAAGCCCACATGAGTTCATGAGGTAGTTAACAGTGAATGAGGATGAAAGTAGTTGCGAAGTTGAAGGCATTGAAGGCTGTGAAGGCATTGAAGGCTGCAGATGGAGACATAGTTACTGCCATCATGGATCTTACCAACTGAGAAGCTGTTTACATGTTTTTTTTTTTTTTTAATGTGATGTTTAGCAGTTATGTGGTTTCTAGAGCATGTGAGCTTTATGGTGGTGGATCTATCATCAATTTTACTAAAATTTCTCTTTTTCTTTATCCTTTGTTGTACCAGTAACGAAACTGAGAAATGCAACCTTGAGTGATAAATTTGAGCTCTTTTACATCCACTTTCAAGTATGGGGGATCTTTATCTGGATGAGTTCACGTGAAATAGTTGCATGATTTTGGTATAGACAAATTGTATGTGAACCTTCACAGGACTAAACCAGGATGGTTCGTCATAGATCAATTCTGATCAAGGTTTACATATGCATATTAAATTCCTGGAATTTTTGCTAGAAGTTAGAACTTGTATTGAAATTCAAAGACTTTCCTATATAGCAAAAGAAATTCCTGACTCCTAGGATGGGAATGCTTTCATTTCTTGGATGAATAGGATGTGATATGTGAATTTCTTAATAGCAAATGAGATGGATTGTTGGATAAGTGCCCAATGATGCTCATTAATTTGATGGAACTTCAGAATTCATATATAATTGTCTAGGTATGGCTTGTGTCTGGTGTTCTAGTTAGATGCATCCTAAAATGACTATGTTTTTGTTCTTGTATTATACACAATGCACTAGAATATTAAATGGAAGTCTTGCCCGAATTGATTTAAAATGGACAAGTGGTGTGTGATTGGAAATTTGGACCACTAATTTTTATGTCTTTCTTCATAAATGGGTTGCTCACAAGCCTCAAGAAAACTACACGATTATTACATTTTTTTTTCACAATTTGTTGAGATGGCAAGTTATATTATTGGACAAGCACTTTAAAATTATAAATACCAAATCCTCTATTTCACCTTTATACTCCACTAATTGCAATATAATATGTGATAGATTTTTTTTTTTTTTCAATTTCAAACATTATTTATTTTTATAAGGAAAAAAGTCGTGTAATAGGATGTATTTTCTTTGTGTTTGATAATTCAATAATTACAACGGAATAGGAGAGATTTAAACCCTAAATATTTCTATTGAAAACATTAGGAGGTACTAACCACTTGATCTACAATAATTTTGGCATAACAATATGTAATTGATAAAGTATAAAGTAAAACACTCAAACTGAAATAGTATCTTTATTTTTCAATTTCAGGTAACATGTACCTATCACTATTTTTTTTTTTTTTACCACTCAAAACTTGTAAACTCGGAAGTTGTGAAAAAAATGTGTTAGAAAACAACAAGAATTAGCTCTCTCTCTCTCTCTCTCTCTCTCTCTTATGAAATGAAAGGAGTAAGTATTTGATGTAGAACTCAATTGGTTATTTCTCTTTTCGAATTTTGACTTAACAAATCAATGATTTTAGATCCATATGCAAGGTGCAACTGTGTTAGTTCAGCCAAACAAGGTAAAATTGTAGGCTCAATATTGGACAGCATGTAGATGCGGTAGTCTTCATGAAAAAAAATAAACTAGTAACAAAAAATACCATTAATTGGCCATACATCCCTATTAAAAAAACAGGGACCTATATCTACTTATCCAAAAAACAAAGGCCAGATCTCTAAGAAATATTTCTAATGTGAAAAAATGAAAGGACTAAAAATTCCTCCTAAGCTTTAAGGTCTTAGAAGCCTGAAGCATTAGCAGATGTGCAAATCAAGTCATAAAAGCAAAAGGAAAAACGTAAGAACTATTCTCACTAATGCTCTCATTGACATTGCCCCTTGCAACAGAAGTATCATCAATATAATACATCAATTACTAAAGTTGAAAGAGGAGTGTTTGAGGGGGAGAGCATTCAACCATTGCCTTTCTTATTTTGCTTGTGTAGCAAAAAAAATCTCTGGACTTTTCCTTCTTGCCCAAAAGGAAAAAAGTTTCCATACAATAACATGAAAAGATTCAAAGTAGTTTTCAATGACAAATTTTCACCATCATAAAATTTAAAAAGAAGAATCTACAGAAAATATTTAAAACGATAATCAAACCCCAAAACAAGGTTAAAGATCATTTTTGTGTATCAAAGGTACCAAGGTAAATCTTAAATTTCAATGACCCCCTTCCCAAAAGAGGGAAAAGAAACGAAAAAGAAAAAGAAATAAAGATGATATGATAGGATACACAAGAAATATACAAATTAATTCTCCATACTATGAAATTGAGAGATAAGCTTAAACATCCCACTACTCAGCTATTGTAGGTCAATTAGATTAAAGGTGGGTAATTTCCCTGGTTTTTATACACTTATCATGTGTTTTTCATCTTGACACACTATTCAGACTTCACAATTCTAGAATGCATTGTAAAGAGCTTGACAGCAAAGCTCTTGTTCTAAATTAATCCATTCTATGTTCCTATTCATGCCATCAATAGCTTCAATAGTCATTTTGCAGCCAGTGATTTCAGGTTAATCGTAACTGCACACAGTGTAAAAGCATCAGCAATGATAGATCATCAGAAGTCCCAAGCATGAACTTCTGAAAGATTCCCTCACATCCTAAATAAGATCCAACAAACCTCAGAAACTGAAAACATGTAGCATCCATATTGATAACCATCACAAACTTTTCAATGTCCAAATTAAAGGGCAAAATCACATCCACAAAATATAGTTGAAAATTGAAACCATTCATATTTTAAAAAGAATCAAAATCTAGGAAACTCAGTTTAATGAAACATCTGACAACCATAAGAAATGTAAGAAGTACAATTTCAATGCATTCAAGCATATGAGCTTTGCCAACAGTGGAAAATTGAGTAAACAAACTGCACTTATTGCCAACATCAGGAGGTTATGGAAGTCATGTTAATCAGTGGCAAATAATCAAGAAAAATGCTGATGCTCTAAAACAGAAACCATCTCCTGAGAGGAAACAGTGATAAGGACAATACGGAGGTCAGTATATTACATATGTCAAGGCATCAAAGGACATCATAGAATGAAATTTACCATTCCTCTCATTTATGTTTGTTTTTATCATATTCCTGAAATATACTACTTCTGTATGTAGAAATGCCCGGCCATGACATACCAGTTTCACCTTCCAACATTTTGCACTTGACTGTGATAATCAACACATGAAGCATAGATGGCTCTCTGTGACAGTAATCTTTATCTCATAGAAGTCCAGTGGTATTAGCAACAACAGAAGCCTATAAAGAAGGATCAGTCCTGACATAGAGGACACATCTTCTTCCAACCTCCAGACTGTTGGAAAAATCATTTTCATTTCATCCTATATTCTTGCCAAAGGTGTGGGGGTCCTTATTGCAATGCCTACAAGGAAAAATATGCAAGAAGACTATTTAAGTAGTGTTGCTAAAATATGCAAGAGTTACTAAAAATATGCTCTAATATGTAGTGTTTCACACCAAGAAGACTATTTAAGCACTACAAGGAAAAAAAATTGCCGATGCTTTGTTTGTTTCTAATGACATTCCATTTAATATAAACTACATCAATTTCCACGTTTGCATACTGCTTTAACAGATATCCACTTGCAAATATTGACGTCTAATTGCCCTCACCTTCTCGATAATACTTAAAAAACTAATACTGACATGTCAATAGCTTATAAAACAATGGCAGTGCAAAGAAGATCTTTAACTTATTTAGCTTGTAAGCAAGTAACAAGGTTGTTTTGCGGAGCTGTGGCTTATCTTCTTCTTTTCTGCTACTCCACATCAAAATATCTGTCAGGACCCACTCATGAATTGGTAAATCTATTTGATATGGTCTTATTATCTTTTATTCTCAGCGAAATCAGTAAGCAAAAAAGCAAAACTTAATCCACATTATATCAGGAAATGCTTATATCAACTGAAGAGTTCATCGATAAGTTTTCAAATGCAACTAGTCTAGGACCTAGTAACACCTCACTGTTCAGCTATTGTTCTCCTGATTTATACTGTTCACCTAATGTTCTCCTGATTTATACTAGCATGGGAACAAATGCTTTAAAAGTTGACACTGGAACATAGTAGGTTGACACATCAAGTAAAGGAAACCAAATAAATGGTTGATGCAGTAAATTGATTATGGGAATGATCACCATTGAAAATAGCTGGGTATATGAAAAAGATGATAAAATTCAAGATAATATCAGGCAATCACATTGAAGAGAGAAGAATGGGAACAAGAAAATAGAAAGTATGATGTGAAACAAAATATAGATGTCCCATTTGTATTGGCCTATATATTTGTTGCAACCGAGAATTGTTAGTCTAATGGGATATGTTCTAGTGGTCAACCAAAAATATACCAAAATGGTGACAACTGGGTTACACTTTGTGAAAGTGAGAACCAATTTACAGATCAAATCTATACCCCTGCTCCCCACTCCTCTGTGCCACCCCCCCACCACCCTCCCTGCCCCCCACCTCCCCCATGCTACCACCACCTCTATCTCCCTCCTTCACACTGCCACCACCACCTCCCTCCCCATATTCTGCATTGCCACACCACCACCACCTCCACGCAGCTACTCTGTATTGCTGCAACCACCAACTCCCTCCTCCCTCCAACTTTGCGCCACCACCACCTCCACCCCTAAAACTATACCCACCAAAACAACAAACATCACTGCCTTCCAACCTTTTGTGGTTTTTATTGGTTTTAACATAGATTTTTTTCTTTTTTTCTGATAAGTAACGAAAATTTTATTAAAAAAGACAGCACTACGTACACTGGGGGTGTACTTAGGAGAATTACAAACAGCTCTCAAACTACAAAGCTCAACCAAATCTAAAAGAGTAAAACAAGGAGAAGGGTGAAAAGCAACATTCCAATCTAACAAGGTATGGAAGACTAGAAATTTAAATTTAGGATGTCAAGCAAGTAACAGAAAATAAATAAATTTCTCTAAAAATATTATCTATTGAAAATATTTCCCTTTCCAAAATAAACAGAACCTCAATAGTAATAAATTTCACATTATTGAGCTCAACTTACACATTGTCATCAACTATCTTTATTCTCTGCCATAGTGATACCACGGTATAACTCCATTAAGCCTGGTATGCTATCTGAATGCTTAACAACATAATTCTTGTAGAAAGTGTTTTCATTTAGAGTAAGAAGCCAAGCATAATTCTTGCTCTCTTTAAGCAGATTCTTTGACTTCAAAACCTTCAAGACATTATACCTTGGACGAAGCCTTTTATCAACCGCATACATAAGAAATCTGGGGTAACGAATTATAGACTCTATATCCATCTCCATAGTATTCACATAGAAATCCATTGCATTCCTCATTTTCTCCTCCGAGCAAGCCAAACATTGCGGGTTGTTCTTAAAAACCAACCAAATATCCTCTTCTGACCACCCCAAGCTCTTCAACACTTCCATTTTTCTGTTCCAAGTTGACTCATTCATGGAAACCAATACTCTAAGAGCATACATAAACCCCGGAGAAGTCGGTTCTAGACCCAATTTTTTGACAGTTTGTACTGCATCTTCCAACCTATTGACTTTCCGCATTATTGTTCTAGGCTGCGTTAGAATCAATTTCGATATGCTATGTAAAGGCACTCCTTCCCTTATCAAAAAATCAATATTTGGTTGCAAAATCCTGGTAAAATCATAATTTAAAAGCCACGTAGACCGCTTAACAGCCGCCACGACATTCTCATTGTTTCCAAGGTATGTATTCAGAAATTGAAACGATGGTTTTATATGAGAACTCAAGCCTCGCCTCAAAAAGACAGGATTCAATACAATGAAGTCAGAAAGAAGCTTACCCACAAAGCCATTTTGAGTGAGGAACTCTATCTTGGGCTTGAGATTGTCTTCCACTTTGGATTGGAGTATCCTTGGACGCTTTTTGATCAATTCCGCGATTTGGGTACTGTCGAAACCGTGAGATTTCAAGAAAGTGAGCACAGCTTGAGGCCTTTGGAGGTTGTTTTCTTTGAGCTTGAGCTTCTGTGAGGTTGAGAGAGCAGCTTCTAAGGGAAGCCCACATGAGTTCATGAGGTAGTTAACAGTGAAAGAGGATGAAAGTAGTTGAGAAGTTGATGAATTTTTTGCTGCCGATGTTGTCAAAAAACGATTTTGCATAAGAGAAAGCAGGTTTCTGAAGGGAAGATTAGCAGCCATTGTTGTGGAAGCAAAGAAAAGATACACAGACACTGTTTTTTGGAGAAGGGTTTTTGCTAGGGTTTGAGGGGGGAAAAGGAGGGAGGTAATTTGGGGAAGAGAATATAATAAGCTGTCATGCGTTTTAAAACAATATTGCAAACTAGCATCGCTTGTTTTATTGGCGCGATTTCCGTCTAAAACTCAAGGCTCAAAGACACGATTTTCACATGCTAAGTTGGAATTATTAATGCCACATAGATCTCGAGTCTTATAGACTCGAGTTCTAAAAAGCAAAACCAAGTCTTTAAGGCTCAATTTTTGTCGAGCAAATTCCATTAACTGATCTGTGAAGTATAATGCCGCATGGA
>JAOWBE010138893.1:0-10593 GCA_028566155.1 Quercus phellos
TGAGATTAGCAATTGCTGGTGGAGAGTACAAGGAACTTGTTGTTTATGATTGAAGTCTTGAGAATGTTGTTTTGAAATAGTTGTGAAAGCTTTAATGTTGGTATTTTAGTCCTTCTGAATTCTATCTTTGTTTGAAAATTTTGATTTTACAAATGAAGTTGGATTCCTTCGTATTAGCGGATGCTTTGTTGGGATAGCTATCTTAAGCCTTAGAACCGTATGAACTCCCATAGTAGTTTATTATTTTTATGGTTTGCTATCGATTAAAAGCTACTTCAAAATACCGGTGATTTTTATGCTAGCATTTATTCTTTGCTTTGTTACTTTCTATTTCCTGGTTTTAGAAATGCTCTGTTCTGTTGGCTTGCAAAATTTTGGTCTGTTGGTTTGCAAAATCTTGATGGAAATAGAAAAAACTTGAAAGAAAAAAAATGCTGCCCAATGACTCATACATTTTTCATTTCTTGGAAAAAGTCAATGTTAACTTATAATGAGAAAGTTTATTTACGTAGTCTTTATCTTTAGGGCCGTGAATATTACACGCAACGAGTACACACATTTCAGTTACAAGATAAATTGTGTGTACGGTGTTCAACAAAGTGTCTAAACTAATAATTACTTTAATTTTTATTCTGCAACTTTTATCACAATTTTGACAAGAAAGTAGCGTGTGTTTAGATAAAAGCTGACCACTAAAATAAGTTGAGGCAAATGAGGTAATAGTAGAGAAACTAATATAAAATATGGGAGGTTTTATTTGTGCAAGTCTTATCCTTTTCGGGAAATTATGCAATTCTCATGGTAAATCATGTTATTTATACATTATTTTACTAAAAAATTTTAATTTGTTTAAAATTTCTGAATCAATAGTTAGTTTCTGTTTTAAAAAAATCTAACTCAATAATTTTAAACATGTGGGAGTTTTTTAATAGAATGGTGGATAAATAACGTAGTCCATCACCATAACCATGAAATATTATAAATTCCACCCCCTCCCCCTCTCCCACTCGTTATCAACAACCTGGTGCATTGCCGGAGTGCACCATGAGGTCAATCCAACAGCCAGTTGGCTTCTCGCCAATGTACATTAGCAGAATAGCCAGCCTCATGCAAGTTTCTCAGAACTGTTTCCTTTATCCTCTCTCATGATACCTTATGAATATTGAATAGTAGAATAAAAAGATCATTATAAAATCTTGAGTCAACTTAAACTTCTGTTGGTTTTCCTAAGAAATAATTTAGATTTATATCACAAAGAACCAATTTTGTTACTCTTTAAGTCAACAATACCATCGTCCCATTAAGGGGACAAAAGTAACAAAAAATGAAACCAATACTATCACCCTGGATGATGTGAAAGCCATCTACCTCATGTTGTCTTCAACTGGGTTTTTAGAGATGCAAATGCTGCATCACATTCACTTGCGCACCAGTCGCTTAAAGATGCAGTAGTAGGCACTTTTGATTTTGATTTCTCTTTTTAGTCCTGAATCTTTTGCTGATATAATTTGTAAGGAAGCTGAGTTTTAAGCCCAGGTGTAATGCGTTGTTTGCGACAAAATATTCTTTATACATGGATAAATAAATAGACCATCACCTTTTTGGCAAGGGCGACCTTTTAAATGGTTTCTTGAGCCTATAAACAACATAAACAGTTGGTTTGAGGCTCTGAAAGGACAGCCATAGATCAAGGGCCAGCCACCATACTAATTCAATAATTCATTTGAAAGGACTAGTTTTGAATCAAAATTGTTTAAGTGAAGTCGCACCAGTTTCTTTAAAGTACTCGAAAGCACTTAGTGCTGCCACATTACTTTCTTCTTAAAGGGTCATACTCACAAGAATCAGAGCTTCAGTTGCCAATTAGTAGAATTGTAAAGAATTTGAAAATTTGACTAAGTTTTGCGCATAGGTTAGAGCATTTACATCCCAAAATACCATCCTATTCTACTTTACCATCCTAAAAAACTATTTTATCAATTATACAATACCACTTTACAATATTTTAATATCCCAACTTTTATTTTACAATACAACATATTGAAATAATATTTCTACACAATAAAATAAAATATTCTAAAATCACCATTATTTACAGTACAACATATTAGCTATAGTGCATTTAATAAAAAGTAAGAGAGAGAGAAAATTAAATAATAATATAAGAGTTTACCATTTAGTTACAATGCAATTCTACATATAAAATTGCACTATAGCAGTATTGCAAATTTTTTTTGCAATAATTGACTTTTACAATTTTTGATGAAGTGGAGATTTTGGCTTAAATTCTAAAAAATGCTTACATTTGGCATTTGGCATTTTGAGTGTGAATGCTCTTAGTCATCTAAAAAAAAGTGCAACATCCATGATGGAATTATTAATACAGATAAATTTAAATAGATTTGACATAATTGATAATTCAACCCACAGAAGTATAAAAAATCTTGTAAAAATAGCATATTGTCAAATTATTGGAAATTCAAAATAAACCATTATTTCAGCAATAGCATGTTACTGAAACAGTTCAGGGTTCACACTAGACCATCTTCATATCAAGATAAAACAGTTCTTCGCTAAATAATAATTAAATTCAGAATCTTCCCTTGAGGGTCCAAACGACACATTTATAGAACAAATATATTACATGGGAAGATAATCATACTTAATATGTCAGTGCATTGTCAAGGAACAGGTAAGTTTCACTTGCATGCCGATCCTGCAAATTGATGAAACAGCAGCATATAAAAGCAAAACAAGACTACCTTCCTAAAGTAAATTATATACAGGTTATATTGAACTATTAAAAATGGTATATGGTTCTCAGTATGATTAGCATCATCATTAGCTCAAAAAGAGTTCTACTAAGATAATAAAACTGAAGATGCAGATTTCCTTCAGAATAACATATATATTCCTTTCATGATGGAAATTAAGTTAAAAATATGTCCTCAGCCACACACACACACACACACACATATATATATATATATATATAATATACCAAATTTCATGACATAAATTTCTAGTAAAGCAGAAATCACTAAGAACCTTTGGTGCAAATTTTCACAAAGTAACCAAGGATTTTTCTCAAAATAAAATGCCTGCGTTATTATCCAGCAGGGACTAAAAATGAAAAATATAGAAGGAGCACATATCTTAAATACTAGAACTTAACCAATAAACCAATCCAATGGTGCTTTGAGATGTAAGACGAAAAAAATTTCCTGCTTAATAGCAAGGCCACCAGCATCCATTGTTTCCTGTTGTAATCGACATAACATCTCCCAAATTCTTCTCCACAACCAAATGGACATATGCCAAAATCAACAGGGCCAAAACAGCCACAGAATAGAAAGAACATCACTGAATCGAGAACAACTCTAATCAAACATCTAACAAGAAATCCAATAATAAAGTTACTGCAACATTAAAAGGAACATAAGAGTAACCAAGGGGCATTTACACAATCACATATTATAAGCAAGACTGATCAGAAAAGGATTACTGAGTCATAAACTGATAACTGCAAGGACCAAAATAGTCAAAATTAAAGCAAAAATTATGTCATAAAGATGAAAGTATGATACATTATGAATATAGAATATTATGATAAAGAGCATCATAAAATCTTGATTCTTGAGTGAATTGAACTTCAATTTCAACTTTTGAGTAGTCAGAAAAATGTTGAAAGGCATTAACTTAGGTAACAGCGCTTAATTTTTTTTTTTTTTTTAAATTGATCTAAACATTGCATTATATGATTTTCTTTTTACAATTTGTTTTTATTCTTTTCCTCTTTGAATCTGATTTCTGAGCTCAAGGTCAAAGGAGAATGTTGGATTTTATTTTTTAACCGGTCACAACAATTTATAACAGTAAACTTTCTTACTATTAACATTTAAATTTTAGCAAGGAGAATCCTACTCTTTTTTGGTATAGATGAAAACTGAAGAAGATGCATGTTCGTGACTGAAAAACACAGGAAAAAAAAGTGTTTAACATCGCTAATGAGTTCTGACTTCCACACTTTTCTGAACAATAAAAATCATTTGATAATATATAAGACAAGCTAGCAAGTGCATTATAACCCACTTACCTTCTTCTCAAAATTGGAAAAAAAGAAAAGAAAGTGCTTGATAACCATAAACTTCAAAAAAAAAATTAAGCAGTGTGAAAACATTAGGTGACACATCCACCATGAACCATGGCAACATTCAGCATACAGGGTAATGATATGAGGCACACCAAAGGATATAAGTATAAATAATAAAATTATTATGTCTATAAGTGTATTCGCATACTCTTCACTTGCAATGGCTTGTTCTTTCAAAGCTTCCTAGTCGTTAATGCATTGTCCAGATAACTTAAAATTTGTCATACGACTTGATTATCAATTCACCTTTCTCTGTATGTACTCTGCCTTCCCTCATTCTTGCCACCACCTTGTCTTAAATGAAAATTTTATACCACAAAACTATTAGATGCTACATGCATATGATAGGTAATTAAGATCCTTCTTCAAAACATAGAAAGGGGTGTCCTGTTTGTATCATTGTGCAGATAACTTTAAACCAACATCTGTTTTCAATTAATTACATCTTTTCTACCAGAAAATAGAGATAATAACAAGAGAATTTAAGGGAAATAACGTCCTAAAGAACACGTGCAGGATGTATTAGAGAAAATTTTGGATACCCTCATCCAAAATATAATTTCTCTCTACTCAAAATGACAGATCCAAAAGAAAAAACGAAAGAGAAGATAAAATTGTGTCCTATTCCCATGGGGAAGATTCTTGTGTTCTCTACATAGCCATATTTCTGCAGTGCATGCATTATAGTGTCGACAGCACTCTACATAGCTATATTTCTCCTCACATATATACCTTGCGAGACATTTTCTTCCTTCTCTACAGGAATGTGGACCTCAATGAGTCAAATGGCCTGATAAAATGAATCAATGCCAAAATATTTGTTTTTTTAACTAACAGAATGCCACATCAAGATAGCACAACCGTACTTCTAACTTGACCTTTTTCTAGTTAAACTAATTCCCATAAACTAATCTAATCTAATCAATGCAAGAGGGATTGAGAGTGTAGGATAATAGTTACAATCAAACTGATGCACCTTTGGGATAAATTGTGAGGTTGCCTGGAACAAGAGAAACTACTAATCCTGAATATGGGAACCTTGGATCCCTAATTGTAGTAAACAATATGACCATCAGTATATCACAAAGCCATTATAAATCATCATTAACTCAAAAAGAGCTATAGAGTAAGACAACACAAAAACACTTGGTATCTTAAGAAAACCAGCAACATCAGATGAACAGAAACTAGCAGTTACAAATTCAAAAAAATTTATTATCCATCCCTGTTACATTACTTGCTGGAAGAATAAAAACTACATATCTTTCATTACATTTTTCATTGGTAAAAGAATTTTTATTATTTTTAGAAAAAAGTATACAATGAAGTGACATCCAGCAAAATAAAACAGCCAATTACTATAACGTCAAGATTCATTCGTTTTGCATTCAAATGGAAAATATTACACAATTTTTCTGACATGGAACAATTACACGATTAATTTATGCAAATTAACAGTACAAGTCTTCAAAAAAAAAAAAAAAAAAAGGTACAAGTCCTTGTTAATAGAGACTGTACTGAACGTAAAGCCATGGAATTGATCACAAGAAGGATCAATTAAATTAGAATCCAATGAACCAACAACAAAAATGTAAGTGATCAGCAAAATTGTGAAGGTCACAAAAGAAGCAAAATATAAAACAATTTGTTTAAGGCAAGAATAATATGGTTTGAGCAACCTCCTATGACCGGTTCTCTTAGTAGCTCATTGGGTTAATTTCATACTTATACCAAGTATCAGGTCCATGGGTTCGAGAACTGGTGAGAGAGAGCTACCTCCTATGATAATTTTGCAAAGTAGGCAAGTTCAATTTGTTGCCCTCATAATGCATTCATCTTTTTGACAGTTTTAATCTTATCCCTAATTCCTTCAACAGATGACTCTCAATTCCTTATAAGCCAGACATTATATATAAATATTGAAGCTGTAATTTTCTTTTTGAATAACATATATATTCAAAATCTGCCCCCAGCCACATATATACCAAACTTCTTTTCAAGAATTTCTAGCGAAAGAAGAAATTACTAACCTTAGGCTGTATATTTACATAAATGAAGTAACTAAGGATTTTCTTCAAATAATATGTTACCATCCAGCAGGAACAAAATAGAAAACACCTGGCTTAAGTATAACTACAACTTGACACCATTAAACCAATCAATCCACTGACGTAAGACAAAAAAACAATTTCTACTCAATAGTCAATGGCAAGGCCAGCATCAGTTGTGTCACCTGTTGCAAATTTGTAATCTAGCACATGATATCTCCATAATTACTTTCCACAACCAAATGAACATATCCAAAAATCATCAGAATTTCTTAGTCTAGTTTTAATATAGACTCAGAAAATATAATTCAGTGTTTCAAAAAAGTTTCAAGAAAGCCAAAATAGCCACAGAATAGAACGAACATTACTGAAGCCAGAAGTCAAACATCTAACAAGCAAATCCAGCAATGAATAAGCTACTGCATATTGAAAAGGAACATACGGGAAATTCAACAATTAATCACATCATAACCAAGAATGATCACAAAAAGGGATTACCGAATCATAAACTGATAATTCCAATGAACCATAGTCAAAATTAATGCAAAATTTATTTCATTAAAGATGAAAGTAAGAAAATTAACATGAGCAGCTACTACTTAAAAAAGCTCCTAAACAAAGTCATGTACATTAATCATAGATTGCAAGCTTCTGGTACATCTCTCCAGAGATAGCTTCGGGCATGACAGCAACAGGGTTGATAATCCCACCATTTTCCAAGAACAACTTGACCAAATTCTTAGAAAACCCACTCACCAGAGCCATCCCACTCTGATCGGATGGAACAGGAGTGGCCTTCGAGTTCCTAAGGTTCCAAAACACAATCTCAGCACCTTATTGTACCCCTTCTCCCTAAACTTTCTCTGTATAACCTCATAGTCAGTTTCCCACCCTGACCTCCTCAAACTAGCCTCTCGCTGTTGTCTAGCCTCATTCCGCCTCTGCCTCCTCACATTCACATCGCTCTCTGACTCATCACTATCCATATCAGAAGAATCATCGTCCATACTATAATAACCACCATACCCATGATGCCCGGATGCTTGATCAAACTCCATATCACTGAAAACAAACACTTTCTGTATAAGTTGGCCCTCAGTCAAGTCTGCTTGAACAGCCACACCCAGAATCTGATCAAACACAGCCTGAAAGTTGGTGCTCCCACCCCACTTCATATTTCTAATAAACTGAGTCTTTTCACTCAGGCTATCTCCTTGAACCATTTGAATGGTAGGGTTGGTGTCAAAAGTTATCACTTGACCTTTCCATGGGTCCTCACTAAGCTCCGAGATCATCAACCCAAGAGCCACGCAAACATTCATGGGCTCTCCATTCATACTCCCCGACACGTCACACACCGCAATGCAGTTACTCAGCTTGCCCTTCTTCAACAAGTCATCCACCATTCTCTTCCACTGAAGCTCCGCCACCTGTCCTCCATCGCTGTCCTTCAACGAAGCGATAATCTCATGTGGGAGCAACGCACCCGCTGCGATTGTTGCCTCACCACTCTTCACGCTTTCGAGGTACACTTGGAATCGCTTGTTGTCGTAGGCCGAGTCAATCGTAGGGCACCATTTCGCTGCAAGACTGATATCTCTATGCTTTCCTTCATTCAAAGCTTGCATATCAGCCTTCAAAATCTCAGCAAAAACATCCGAAACCGCGTCGTGCAAAAACCGATAAACCGGGTCTCGGTTATACCTCTCGAAAGCTTTCTTGGCCATGGCCAAGGCTGGTTCTTTCCTCATCGACCTTGCATGCTCTCTTTCAAGATTGAGTTTAGCAATATTCTGCTTAACCCTCAACTCTTTGGGCAACTTTGAAGTCTTGTTCTTGTTCTTATTCTTAGCAGTTTTTTTTTTCATATTTGCGAGGCGTTTTCTCGCGAAAAAATGCATTCTGCCTGTGCTTCTCCCCCTGCCTCGCATTCCTCTGCCTATGCCCTTGGCTATTTTTCTCTGCTCCCATTCTCTCTTGGCGTTTTCGCGTGCCGACTCGCCTTCGAGTATTAGGTAAAGAATTTCGAGGAGGTCTTTGAAGTAACCGAAGTCGGCGAAGGTTCTAGCGTTGAGGGCTAGGATTTTAGGGTGGTGTTTATGGAGCCAAAGCGCCGCCGTATAGAACCGGTACTTGTCGGATTTGCCAGTGCCGCGTACGCCACGGAGGTTACCGATGAGTTTGAGTGTGGTGAGAGGGTGGTAGGCCCAGGCTTTTTGGACTCGCTCGACCGTTTCGTGGGATGGTGTGGAGAAAGAAATCTAAACATGGATTTCCTGTTGCTTTGTAGGTTAATGAACGGTGTTTGATTATGAATTTGTGATTGTGAATAGGGTTTACAAAGGGGTTTTACAAGAGAGAGAAGGATTACTTGGCAAGTATTTTTTTTTTTTTTTTTAATAATTTGATAATTACGATTACAATACCCGGGAACTACGTTTTTATTTATTTTATAAATATTTGGGGAGCAAGTCGGATTTGTGAATGAATAAGATAAAAGTTGTTTTCCGATCAAAAAAGAAAAAGAAAAAGATAAAGGTTGTTACATTTATACACCCTACCAAGCCCATATGAGAAACCCCCAAAAGATAAAATGAGCAGAAGCCAACCAAAAGGGCATTTCCCAACACACCCCTTCAGTAGAGGATGCCCAAGACCTATATGATACCTCATTGAAAAATTCTCCATTAAAAAAAAATATCAAAAGCCAACAAATTAATTTAAATATCAAAAGCTGACGATATACTATAACTAAATTAATCATGAAAATTTTAAAGTATTATAATATTTAATGTAAGAAAATCAATAGATGCTGTACACATGTAATGTGTAATATAAGAAAATTTAAGTTTTTTTTTTTTTTTTAATTTATCAAAGAATCAAATGATTGGATCCCAATTGAATACCCAGGCAAACAATAAATTATTTATATTGATAAATTTCATTGGAAATTTAAGAATAATCAAATTAATAAACCGCAACTATCTTATAAAAAATATGCTCTCGTATTCTATTTTAAAAAGGGTAGAGGCAGTGGAGCACCCTTATAAAAAGTGGCTACCTATACATAGAAGACTCAGTAATTTTAGATATATAAAACAATTTCACAACTCATAAACAATTGGATGAAATGAAAAGTTATGATATGTATAACATTATTTTCATATAAGACCACTAACTATTAGCATTTCTTTTATTATAATAAACTAATCACAACATATCATTTCAAAACTTTTTAAAAAATTGTAAATTTTTTTGTGTCATTGGACTTATTTTAGGTCTTAGGCAACTATAGCCAAGCTGATAAATGGACTTCCAATATCATCATCATTATGAAAAAATTTTAGTGGTGAGAAACTTTACGGGGAAAAAAAATCAGGGAAAGACCAGTCACCCAAAGGCCCGTTATCTTGTACAAATCGGGACCAGCACGTGAAAGACACCAATGAGTGTTATAATTCGCATTGACAAAGAGTATTCCCTCGAAGGCCCATTACCAGTTACAAATTGGGCATCCAATACATTCCAAACAGTTTAAAAAACAAAAAAACAAAAAATGAGGATGCAAAGTCTAACGCAGGAGGCCGTATCAGCGGAAACATAAGATCATTTTTTCCCGAAGCAGCGGTGTTTCTCGCTTTCTCTTCCCAGCAAGGGGCTCATTTTCTAATAGTGTCTTAATTAAAGTAACTTTAAATTTATTTATTTATTTTAAAGAGAAAGTAACTTTAATTTTAAGAGTGTCTCTTACACTCTTACGTCATTGATTTGCTCATCCTACTCAAACAGCCCAAAATATAGACACATTTTTTGTCAAAAAAAGACGGAGGATGACCAAGGACTAGGAGTAATTCAAGAGGACTTTTGTTGTTCGAGGAATGAGATGTAACTTGGAAGCCTATTAATCAAACGGACAACAGTTAACGGTGACCCCATAGACTCATCAAAGGTAAGGAGGATTGAAACTTTAAGGCTCTTAATACATTGAGTATGTGCTAAAGTTTTCTTTCAACATCAACATTGTGTTAGGGTATTGCTACGCAAGTGAGTTGATGTAAGATGCCTTTAGTTTTGAAATTTTTTTTTTCTTTTTTTCTCATCAGGAATTAGGTCCCATTGCCAAGCCTAATTGTTTTAATTTTGGTGTTGCCTTGGGTTTCAAACATAGCATCTATAATGCACCAAAACGGATACAAGTATTGGTACAGTACGATACAGATACAGATATAGATACGGAGATACAACATTTTTTGAAAATTTTAAGATATGATACGTCGAGATACATCAATTAATTAATTATTGTTATATTTATTTATTTTAGGTGTATTTAAATATTTTTGTACATAATTTATGTTTATAACTATAATTTATATATATATATATATATATATA
>JAOWBE010138900.1:0-19316 GCA_028566155.1 Quercus phellos
TGCTTTAGCTCTAAAATAAATAATGTTTGGATCCCAATAAAACCATTGGTTTTTATAGAAAATATTTTTCCCCTTTTTGAAACTTTTCTCATCATTTTTAAGGGTCTTCTGTTTTTTAGTGGTTTTCTAACGTAATGAAAGCAAAACTTTTTTTTTTTTTTTGGGAGAGAGGAATGATTTTTATTTTTATTTTAGAATAGACTCCTTTTTTCGAGTCATAGAAGAAAGTGGGAAGTTTTTTTTTTTTTTTTTTTCTTTTAGAATCATTTTCTTTTGGAATGAGGGCACCTATTGAAAACCGTTTTCTTTTAGTAAGATCCCTCAAAATTTTGTTTCATTTAAGCTTTTATTTTATGGCAACAATGTATATGAAAAAGAATGAAGAGCAACGACTATATATAAGTGATAAAAAGTAAATTACTGAAGAATAGTGCATAAATGTGAAAGAATGTAAATAAATTTCTAGGAATTTAAATGACAAGAAAAGTAAATTGCTTGAAATGTATATGGCAAGTAAAATAGTTTACTTGGAAGGTTAATTCTCATATAATGTCGAAGTAAAATTTTCTAAGCTTTTTTTATTTTTTTGGATTTGTCTAGTATTATTCTTCTTTTTTCTAGTCTATTCTAGCGTTTCTTAGTCTAACTTTTTACAAATGGCTGGGATATATATCCGGTAGTAGGAGGGTATGTGGTGGTGTTTCAGGTTGGTGGTGTTTCAGGACACCATCACATAGCTGCCTGGGATGCCAACACATGGCCTCCTCCCAGTTATGTATACTCCTCCCAGTTTGTAAAAAATAAGACTTGGAAATGCTAGAATAGACTAGAGAGAATGGAAAAAAAATACTAGAAAAATCCAAACAAAAAGTTTAGAATGTTGATGCATATTTCAAGAGGGAATTTTCAAAATTTCTGAAGCTATTACTTAATACTCAGTTCCAAATGATAAAACTTTGTGTGTTTAACTCCATAGAAGAATTCAAAAATATGATTCTATGTAAACGGATGTTGCTTTTTGAGAACATGATCCTTAATTATTTCTCAGTCAATTAAGGACGTAGGTAATATAATTGTCGAGTTATGGTTCGGTTCACGTACGGAACTATGTGTTTGGGTTGAGTCAGGATTCCTATTTTTTTATGAACATTGTTATAATTGGTGGGCCCCTGAATAAATTTCCTTACTGCGCCTTTGCTCATGAGATCGTTACTTTCTCTGCACGTCCATGCTTTGAGCACCCACCATCGTTGGACAGTGCTGGCAATGATGAATTCATATAGCTAATATCCATCGGTATCTTTGAAACTCTGAAAGACAAATTTATTTTATTGTTTGTTGTTTAGCTGAGTGTATAGTATAAAACTTATTTCTCTGGTATGTTTATTTATATTTCTTTTGATTTATACAATGCAGACAGTAACAAGGATAATTCGGTATGCCAGATATTAGGAGATATTGAGGAATACAAAATAGAACACGAAAAAGCTGGATTCGTATCTCGCCGTCTCCTTATTGGAACTTTCGTTTGGGTCGTCAATATGCTATTTCTCATTCCTCTACATGACTTATTAATGAGACCTTATGGATCATCAGTAGTAACACAAGCTGATGATGTTGAACGTTTGCGCAGAGCTGGAACCATTCCGAGTGGTAAGTAATCTACATCAAGTTCTCCGTTTTATCTTCAAGTGAACTGTAATTTTTCTGTTCGTTTACGTAAATTTGCTTAGATTATTACATTGCTCTATCGAAACTTCTTTGTTTTTGTTTGTGAACGTACTAAAAAATTACAATCTCTTTGTTAATATTTTCTAGAAAATGTGTCATTTTTTAAAATATATTTTTCTTAAAACAATCTCATTTTCCTATATTTGGTATCCACCTTAAATAAGTTAGAAATTATCTTCTTGCTTCTCTAATTTATCTTGTTATGAGATTGATTTGTTTTTCAAAAATTATTTAATGGAAAACGAATAATTTCTGAAAATAAATCATACCTTTTTGTTTACCAAACATAATTTTGCTTTAACTTATATATTCTGATGCTCCTAGATGCTGAAAAATGCGAATTTTTTTTTTAATACAAGGTTTTCCATTGGAATAGTAGTGTGTAGAGAGTGCAGTATGGTTATTTCGTATGAAACTTTTTACTTATAAGGCCAGTCAGTCAGTACAACTCAAAACAGCAACGCCAATCTGAAATAATTTACGTCAACAAAGGTTATGCTTTTGTATCTCTTTCTGTCATTCAGTCGCTCTTAATCTTTTTTTTTAATCCTTAGTCTATCACTCTTTTAGTCTTTATGTGTGCTAAAAGTTTTGTATCTTAGTGCTATTGCAAGATGTTTTTTATGAAGAGAATTTAGGTTGAAATCCTCTTTCCAACACGTGATAAATAGGAAAATAAAAAGAATTTAGTGATGTTTAAACTATGTTACTATTACTACGAGAAAAAATGAATATTTGATAGGATTTAGGTTCAAGTGAAACTTTGGATAACTCTTACAAAATTTATAATGCTTAAGACCTTCTTTTCAATGATATTAGTTTGCTAAACCCATGGTAGGAGAAAATTTCTTTCGTCCAGCTGTTATACGTACCAAATATTTAGGTGGCCTTATTTATTCCGATTATCATAGTGGTTGGCAATATAATCACTGTTATATAAGAAGAAATCTTATAGGGTCTAATTTTTTCTTACTTTTGGTATACTTAAATTTACTAATTGGCCAACCGTGTCGGCTAAATATTAAATGGACGCAAGAGGCATGTGCGTGGTCCAGATAGGGATGAATAATTTTATGGTTGTGTCAAAATGAAACGTTATGGCATATGAATTTTTCATCTGTTGCAAATATATAGGCAATACAATCTGTAACTTCCTCTAGCTAAAGATATTATTGTTGTCTCTTTATTTTGCAATCTCCAAATTGGAAGGCAATGTTAAACTTTAGAGTATTGAGGAGGTGTTAAGTTTTTGTTAATTGTTTTTTCTATTCTGTCTTTTTGTTTAAAGGAAATACACCTAAAAAGTTATGAGTAAAAAATAAGAATACTTTCACAACAAAAGTTCCAACTACGTCTTTAATTATTCCCCTAATTCTTTAGACTAAAAAGGTATAATTTGTTTTTCTTTGTTGTTCTTATGTCAATTCTTAACGTTGATTAAGACGTATCTAACCCAAATCTAAGTTTTTCTTTGTTCTATGTATCAAGTAGAGAGTGCAGCTACGGTTGCCGTCATGTTTGATAAGTTTAGTTCGTTGTTATGCAACTTTTTACTTAAGTCCGGTTAGTCACTACAACTTGAAACAACAAAGCCTTTCCAATAATATTTCCAACAAAAATTTTAGTGGTAACTGTAGTTCGAGGATACAAAAATGAAAGAGCGAAGTCTTTTAGAATAATAACCTTTATTTTGATCGTTTCAAGTAAATTCAGTAATAATTTGTATACTCTTAATTGAATAGCGGCCATGCTTGTGTGTCTGTTTTTATTTTTTGTACACTCTTATCTTTTTTCTTTTAATGCTCAGTCTATTAAGCTTTGAATCTTTATGTTTGTTAATATTTTGTCGAAGATTGTGTATCTTAGTGGTATTAGCAGGTGTTCTTCAAGAAGAGATCTTGGGTTGAAATCCTGTTATTCCCATGTGTGACCAATAAAAAAATTAAAAGGTTTCGTAAGGTATGCAAATGATAGTTACTAGTTACCACCGTTCTGGAACAAATGATTATTTGATAGCCAAGGGCTTTGTAACTCATGTATGTTCATCATATCTGGGGTTCAAATTCCCCGAATCAGACTTTGGATTGTTTTTGGAATAGTTATATTAGTCAGTGCATTCTTTCCATGATAATAGTTTGGTAAAACCATAGTTACTTAGCAAATATTAAGAGTCTTAAGTAATAAATATTAAAAGTCTTTACCTATTTAATATGCATTTCTAATAAGGTTTGTAGGTTTATATTTTATTCATAATTTTAAACTACAAAAACTTGCGGTTTAAAGAATTTTTTGCTGGCATTTTTTGCTGGCATGGTTATTAATATTTAATTATTTAAAATTTTTACAAGTACGAAAGATATAAAGAGATGTAATCCAATGGTGGGTGGATTGTCAAAATTCACTTTCAATGAAAAGAAGTTGTAACCTGAGGTTACAACCTTATTTAATGAAATAAAAATTACTAAATATCTTGAAAATCGACCCATTAAATGGTATGTTATTTACATATTTAGTACAATTGTCAAGTTTTGTGTTAGTAAGGTATTATTTATTATATAATCTGTAAGCTTATATAACTAAGTGACCGACCTTATTATATAATCTGAAAGCTTATATAACCATAAACCAACTATTTAGTGGGACAAAAATATCAAGTTAATCTAGATGAAATAAAAGTTTACCAAACTTGATATTTATTTGATAAATTTTATGCAATTATTGCAACTTACCGTTTATGATTAATAATAGAAAATATTATACATATGAACAAACTTGCAATTGCAAATATCAATGCATACAACAAGAAGGATTTCAAAACACTTCTAAGAAAGCTTCTATGTTAGCCTCAATTTAAATGTTATTATAACTGAAGTCATGCAAAACTCAGAATGAAAAATCTTCTCTAACTCTGAAGAATAGGAAAAAAAAAGGCAATTTTTTTATATACTATTCTTTTTGTATTATCTAATCTTTTCTATTTTTTTAATTTTACTTGTCCATGTCATGACTTCATGTTACCATTTTAACTTTCTATTTTTATTTTTTCTGAACATGTCCATGCTGAAATGTTATTTTCTCATGAATTTATGTAATTTTTTTTTTGATGTAACCATAACTACGTTATACACCTAAAATTCTCTATCATATGCTGAGATGTTATATTCCCTTTAATTTATGTATATTTTTTTGATGTAACCTTAACTACGTTATGCACATAAAATTCTATCCCTTATGTATGATATATTTTTAAGTGGAATTTACTCAAAATTGTTTTTAGAAAATTTCATGTCCCTGCCGCTAAGTTTTCCTCATTTTGCTTAGGGCGATCGAAAAAAGGTTTTAACTAAGTGTTGAAGTTCATTCTTACCCAAAAATCATGTGCCACCCTTCTGGGTATTGAACTTTCAAGCCTACTAAACACTTAACTCAATTTTCTCTCTAATTGAGTTCTTTTTTACTTATCTCAAAAACATTCAATATAATTTATAAGGAAAAACGTGGTCAATTAAAAAAGAAAGATAAATTCTCAGCACAGTATATATATATATATATTGAGGTAATTCAAAGGTTAACTATTGAAGAATCAATAGAAATTTAAAAAATAAAAAAGGTTTTAATGTCTAGGGATTGATGTTAAATTCGACAAACTCTACAATAGATTTTGTTAATTTTTAATTTTTTTGTGATTTTGGAAATTTTAGTGTTGTTAAAGTCAAATTGGAGTTCTATTTTAAAAAATGTGAACATAGTTTTCTTACGAATTTTCTTTATATTTTTTTATTAGATGTGAATTTTTTCAAATTTATTCTTAAATTGTATTTTTTTTATTGTATTCCAGTATATGAAAAATTTCAAAAAGATTAAAAATTAAAGGTTTTGTTATCAATTAAATGCTCTTCTAATTTTTTATTTTTTATGTTTTTGTTGTCTTTGACTTTGTATAAAAATTATGTTTTATGTATTGAATAGTAAATAGCGGTTGATTTGGAAAAAAATATAATATGAGTGTTAAAAATATAAAAAAACAAACAATTGAACAATTAAATTTTAAAATATTGGCATTGATAATATTTAAGTGGGTTTTGTAGCCAATTTTTGTCCGATAAATAAAATCTTGTGTTATGGTTTGTGCATTTGAACGTCAATCTTGTTGTGAACTGTTTTTTTTTAGGGACGTTTTTTTTTGGTTGTTGTGAACTTTGTGTTTTAATCTTGTACCTGAACCATAATCCTAGTTATACAACTCCAATTTTGCAATTGAGTTGCATTTTGAGAATAGAGGTGCAAATCTCCTTCCCCCCTGCTGTACTAAACTGAGCAATACTGTTTTTCTATATCTTCTTAGATCTTGTGCAAGAAGTGATGGAAAAATGGCCATTTACAGTTAGTCAGCGTGATGACTCAGGATGGACCCCTCTACACATTGCTGCACATTTGGGTAATGCAGAATTTGTCGAGATTCTTTTAAGCAAGGGCAATACCCCTGCATATGTACGAAATAAAGAAGGTTTGTCTGCTTTTCACATTGCGGCCAAGGAAGGCCATGATAAGGTAATGGGCGTACTTATGAAAGCATGTCCAGATATCTACGAGTTGTTGGACAACAGGGGTCGGAATGCTCTTCATACTGCTGCAGAAAGTGGATGTTGGGCAGCAATAAACCTTTTAGGCGGTGAGGAGGTAGTGTTTGAGGGCCTTGTCAACGAGCAAGACAACGAAGGTAACACGCCTTCACATCTAGCGGCCATCAATGGGTATACTTATATGGCGGAGATATTGCTAAATGTTGGAAAGATTGTCTTAAATGCTACAAACAAGGAGGGCTTCACCACAATGGACAATGTGTTAACAAGCAAATTACACTCACGGGAAGTGGTATGCCCACAGGAATTCTAAACGAAGAATTTTTTTCCACATTTGCCCCCCTTGTTTTGAGTGGTTATGTACAAAAGAGGTTGATTTTGGTGGGGAAAATATATAATTTTAAAAAGTTCAATTTTTATTAAACTTTTATAAATGGGTAAACTGCATGGGATGCGTGTTTTAACACTTACTAGGGAAAAAAAAAAAAATTGCAAGTTACATTATTTAGTTCTGCTTGGCTTTCATTTCAATTCTGTAATTTCACGTACTTTTATTTAAATAAGTCATCCATACTTTTAACTTTATACTCCCTCGTCTAACAATGCTGCTATTGGTGTCCCAAAATTGATGACGTTGCATCATATACATGAATTTGATTTTTGATTGTAGGTATATTATTAATTTTCCTCAAAAGCTAGGCTGCATCATGTACATGTACACGTCTGTGTGCGTGTCTGTTTTTATGGGCTGGTAGCTGTAGCATTTTACCAAACATCATCCACTAATAAATTTTACATGTTGAAATACAGAGACAATTGTGGGTCTTGGGCGCTCGACTAAGCCTGCGTGGAGTACTCTTAAAGGTAGGCGTTCAGAATTTGGACCCTAGAAGGAAAACAGAACTGGCAGGCCATGGGGATGGCGATGGCGATTGCAATGGCAAAAGCTGTGGTGACGGCAATGGCAACGATAAGGGAATGTCCAACTCTGATTTTTTGAAGCAAGTGAGAGAGGGCAATATGTTGGTAGCCACACTTATTGCAACTGTGACCTTCGCGGCAGCTTTCACAGTGCCTGGTGGATTTATCCAAAACGGGAACGTGGATGAGGGCTTGGCAGTATTAAGCAAAGTAACTGCTTACCGTGTATTTCTAATAACTAATACCTTAGCATTTGGTCTTTCAGCAACGTCAGTATTCGTTCACTTCTTGGCTTTAACAACGAGTGAGGAAATCGCTTTTAACAGAAAAATAGAACGACGTACCGCTTTTTATACCAACTGGTCTATTGGAGCAATGCTGTTTGCTTTTGTTGCTGGCACCTATGCAGTGGTGCCTCACCCTTGGGGGATTGCTGTTGCCGTGCTTCTTTCTTCTTGTTTCCTAAGTAGTCTGTTTTTGCCTGTCACAATAAAGGATTACAGCAAATATGCATAACTTTGGTTGATTGGGGGGCCTGTGAACTTTGCAAGGAAGGAGTTTTAAAGTTATGTTTTTGCAAGCTGGAATGGGCTCAATTGTTTTTGGTCTTGTTGCAAAGACTCTGTTCGGTGTTCTTATATAATGCTTTTTTTATTATTATTGTTATTATTATTATTATTATTGGTGGTGAGTGGTGGTGTTGGCGTTGTTGCTTAATCTTTGCTTTTTTGAATAAGATTCTCTATTAATAAATTAAAATAAAAAAGAAAATGAAACGGTTTTTTTATTTTTTTATATGTAGATGCTTTCAACTTATGGCATTCGTTCCGATTGATTACGAGTGGAAGTTTGTTAGGATGCATTGGCTAATTATTTGGCAAAACGTATTTTACTTGTAGTTGGGTAGATTTAGGATGTGTTTAATACTTCAATGAACAAGTGAGAATGTGTTGGTTTTTTAAAACTTTACAACTAATTCGACAGTTAGCATCTATCGTGATTTGCAATTCAGTTTTTTAGAGCTGATTTTCATGTAATCCATGATAATGTGTCTAGGCTTTTTTTTTTTCTCGTAAATTTAAACATTTATAAGGATTGTTTTAAAGGTAGTCACAGCTGATGCAACAGAAATGCAAAAGTTTTTCACAAACATATTGTGAACTGGAGACATATTTCTTAGTTCATCTTTCTATTGAAAAAGTTGCTATGTTTGTAAACTATCGGGTTTTGTGATCAAGAAACTTTTTGATCTTTATCGTGTGATGGACTGAAAAACTTTGTAACCAACATCTTTTTTAAGTTGGTGATTAAGTCGAGTATTAGGATCCACGCATTTCTGGATTCTTCATGTACTAGGAGTTGGCATTTAAAAAGAGGGATTTTTATTACAGAACAAGTCGAATTATGTATTGGAGTAAGGGTTCAACTGTAGGTTAGTATAAGGTACTGAGATTCTTTTACTTGTAATCATTTGTTTTGATAATAGTGAATGCTCGGGAGTGGTGACTTTAAAATCACCCGGTGAGTTTTCCCTATTTGTAAACAAATTGTCGAGTCAAATTTAATTTCCGTTGCACTTAGTTATTTGATGATTTGTTTGTACTACTACGCATTTTGCATGTTAAATTGATTAATTAATGAACTTGTCTAATTAATCAATTTATTCATTACAAAGGGTCAATTCGTTCTTGAACTAATAAGTGGTATCAAGGCAGACACACTCTTATTGGTTAATCTTTGCTGTATGATCCGTTGACCCTTATTTGTCATGGATTGAGGACAGTTTCTTATTATACCTCATTTATTTGATGACACTAACTATGCATATTGGAAAGTATGCATGAAAGTTTTCTTGTAATCTTTAGATGAGAAAGTGTGGCAAGCTGTGGAGATAGGTTGGACCAAGCCTACGGAAGCGCCAGCCGATTTGGATGATGCTAAGATCATGGTGGCAAATTTCAACAGTAGGGCATGAAATGCTTTATTCAGTGAAATTATGAATGAGGAGTTCAAGAAAATATCCTCCATGGAAATTGCTAAGGAAGCATGGACCATTCTCTAAACAACCTATGAAAGAACCAAGGCTGTCAAGGATGAGTCGTTTGATGAGTTCTGTGCCAAACTCAAAGACATAGTGAACTAAACTTTTAATCTTGGGGAAACCATTCCTGAACCTAAGATTGCGAAAAAGGTGTTCAGATCTCTATCCGGGAGATTTCATGCCAAAGTCATCGTGATTGAGGAATCTTGACAAAATTCCCTTGACAGAGTTGGTTGGAAGTCTGCAGACCTATGAGTTGGGTTTGACGAGAATAGGGAAATCAAGTAAAAGCTACATGGCCTTAAAAGCCAGGAGCAGTGACACTAATGAGTCTTTAGACGATGAAGATTCTAAGATGAAATCCTATATCATAAGGCAGTTCAAGAAGTTTATGAAGAATGCCAACGGAAATGGATTCGACAAGAACCAAAAGTAATCCAGTTCTTCGCAATTCAAAAGCCAAGGCAAAGGGAAGAAGGATGGTAAGGATGGTAGTCAGTGCACTGTTTCCTCAAGAGCAAAATGCTTAGGGTGTCAAGGTTTCAGTCACATGAAACAAGAGTGTCCTACGTATGTCAAGATTATTGGGAAGAGTAAGACATTTGTAGCTTCGTTTAGCAACATTGAGCCTGAGGAAGACTTCGATAATAAGGATGATGGAATCTTAAATGCCTTTACTGTTAACGTAAATCCTAATGAATGGATTGTTGACGATGTGGATGAAGAAGAGGAATTGATGGAGTTTAAGTTTGAAAAGATGGATGAGCAAGATAACATCCGCACAGCCCACACAAAGTTATACAGGGTCTGAAAAAAGGATGAGAAGTTGTATAGGTTGGCCATCAAGAAGCTTAGTGATGTGGAGCTTGAGTGAGAAGAAATCTTTACAAAGTTTGATGAAACCAATCAGATTATTAGAGGACTGAGATTTTAAGAATAATTTCTTGGCTGAAAAGACCAAGAAGCTTGAGGCAGAACTATTCCAAGTCAGAGCTCAGTTGGAAAGGACTTCAAGTGCTAAGCTTGATGAGATGCTTAGTCTTCAGAAAGTTGTTTTCGATCGAACCTGTTTAGGATATGATTTGTTTGCACCTAGTATTGATTTTTACTAGTACCACTGTTTTTGTTCCTCCTACTAATAATGTTGAAACTGTGAACAATGATGTGAAGAATGGATTAGCTAGTGAGAACATAAATAAGGGTAAATCTATCTGAGGGGCACCTCCTAAGCTTGATAAGAAAGAGATTAGGAACTTTAGAGCTAAGAGGGGAAATACTCATAAGCCCAAACAGAAAAAGCAGCATTTCTGTCATCATTGTGGCGCAGCTAGACATACTCCACCTAATTGCTACAAGTGGTTAGCCACTTAAAAGAGTAACAACATGATCACGTCGGGAGACTAGAATCAGTTTCCATCCTCTTTTGCTCTTCTTAGAGATCTTCTCAAAATTCTCACGTTCCTTTCAAACTTGAATGATTTTAATTCTTCCCCTTACAGCCAGATCAAGGGTTTGCTAAACGGAAAGGTTCTTCAAAGGTATGGAAGGAAAAGGGCTCTAAGTGATTCTATCACTTATTCTCTCTCCCCCCTTCGTGTTTTTGTTTTTGCATTACTTGTGTGTTTTGCTCTCATGTTTTAAGTCAGTCTAGTTTTATGCATTGCTTTGTTTAATCTTTTTTTTTTTAATTTATTTTTTTTAATTATGTTTTGTTTTAAAAATAATTTTTTTTTTGAAAATTCAGAAAAATACAAAACAATGTGTGTTTGTGTACATTGGTATTTGTGTACCTTGGGTGACTAATGAAACTTTGTATATTTTGTTTCTTAGATTAGCATCTCTATGCACAACTAAGCAAGTGAGCTTTGTGGCTCGTGATTGTGATGGGTAAGATTAAGTAATCTTTTGGACTTAATACTCATATCACTTTTTTCGATGGGAAGTACTAGAAAATCCTAAGAGAAAGATATAAATAAGTATTTTATCATTGTTGCCCGCAAATTATGAAATGACATTTGTATGTTTCGGCATAACAAAAGTAGAATGTCAAATGCTTAACATAATTGGGTATTTCTTTTCTCTCTTATATGTATGCCTGTGCATGGTTTGCTTAAAAGAAAATATGCAAAGAAAATAAAAAGCAAAAAGATCAAAATACTTCATATATGATTGCAAACATGTATTTTAGGAGATGTGAGAGTTATAAGATGTACCTTGAAGGTGATAGTCCCCATTAAACAGTTATGATTGTGTGTAAGTTAAAGTGATTTTCTCATATCTCAAATCGTTATAACATGTAGACACTTACGCAATCTTGCGAAATTTTTTACACATAACACGCAATATTCTTTACTACTTTTGATACATGTACAGGTACAATGTGATTTGGCCATCACAAGGAATACTTGTGTAAATGTATGCTGACTAAACTGTCTTAACTTGTTTTTGAAAGATAAAATTGGTTAGACTTGTTTAGTGTGTGTGTGTGTTTTGGATCTACGTGCTTAACATTTTCTTCTAGTTGAAGAGATGATTTTGAGAGCTTAAAATGTTGTTTGGATCCTTGGTTGTAGCATGTTTGATTGCATTCATACCTGTGTTTTTCTCTTTTTGAAAAACTACTTTTAAGCAATCTCGATACCTCTTGATAGCTAGGCTATCCATCGAGACCCTTCAACTGCCTTTTATCGCATTCTTGATAGCTTTTGATAGCTACTTCGATCCATCGAGAAACTTTCTAGATGCTCGACAGCTTTTCAATAGCTACCTCGATCCATCGAGCTTCATTGCTTTGGAAACCTCTGGATAGTTGCTCAATAGCTGTATCTGTTGAACCTTTAAATCTTGACACCTCTCGATCTGTCGAGAATTATGAGCTTCTATATATAAGGTCCCCGTGAATTTAGCTTCATTTCTCTTTGATCTCTCTCGATAGCCTTCGTCTCTTCACCTCCCAAAACACTTCTCTCTCACTATAAACTTCATCCTTAGTTGATTTTCGGCCTAGATCAAGTGTTTCATCAATGGTAAGGATCCAAATTCCTTCATTCTTCACGCATTTCATGCATTAGACCTAAGTTTTTCGGTTTTTGGAAAATTTTTGGGGTTTTTAAAATTGATGAAGTTTTTGCAAAATTTTTGGGTTAGGTTTTGCTTAAATGGTTTCAAAACCTCATTCATTGCATCTCACTTGCATTATAACTATATTTTCATGCATTATAGATGTATGCTATATTTGTTGCAATGTTGTGTGCTGGTAGGATTGGATTCGGCTGAGCCCATGATGTATTTGTGCTTGCATGTCACATGTTCATGCATTTTCATGCATACATACTTTCAAGTTTCTATATTCTTATATATATTGTGTTATTGGTGCTTTTTTGATTGTCTTTCTCTCTCCCTCTATCTCTCTTTTTTGCGTTAGTTACTTCATGGCACCCAAACGCAAATCTACTCTATCCCAGAACCCTCTGTGGTCTGGGGCTTCTTCTTCTTCTGATTCTAACCCTTCTTCTATTCGGTTCCGTGATGAGAAGACCCATAAGGACTTCTTAGAGAAATTTTCTCGACGAGGCATTCATTTGGAACACCGAGTCATCTTGTCAGATTTCTTTAACATTGACCTATCCATTGTCATCCACAGTAGGGGTTGTGAGTCTCTATATGGCGTCTCAGTCACATGTCCTTCCGTGATCATACAGGAGTTTTACTCCAATATACACGGATTTGATTCTTCAGCACCTTAGTTTTCCACTCACGTTCGAGGTACGCGCATTGTGGTCACTTTAGATATTGTATCCAAGGTGCTCCATGTCTCAAGGGTAGCACATCCTGACTGCCCCGGTTGTGATCGTCTGAGGACTGTGTCCAAAGACGAGCTTATGTCATTGTTTTGTGAGACTCATTCTTCTTGGGGTGATCGTCAGAACACCCGTTGCTCGACCTTTGCTAAAAGTACGAGATTTTTGAACATGGTGATGACTTTATCCTTCATCCTTTGTCACACTATAACGCTATCATAGAGCCTTGTGTTTGCTTTTTGTTATCCCTTATTGAGGATCTTTCTATTGACTTCCCTTCTCACTTTATCTTTTCCTTCATAGATGTCTATAGGGACACGGTAACCCGTGATAAGCTTATCTTTCCTTCAGCTGTCACGAGGATTTTTTCTGTTTCTTATCCTTCGTTCGATCACTTCTTCGTCATAGGTGCCATTGACGCTGCTACTGTTTGATGGAGTGATGCTCAGCTTCGCCCGAGGCAGATGCAGACCGAGACGACAGCTCCATCCACCTCTATTCCCTCTTTTTCTACGAATGGTGTGACTCTTGATGCGATCATGGCACAGGTTTAGTGCATGGATGCTTGCCTTGACACTTTCAGTGATGAGTTGTGTTAGGTGAACACCTGTGTCGGCCGTATTGCTAGATGATAGGCTCGTCTTAGTGGCTTCATCGAGTCTTCCTCTCCTTCTCCGTAGGCTTCTGAGGACAAGGATGAGGACGACGATGGTGACTCTGATGATGATGGTGATGAGGACGATAGTGCTAGTTCGCCCAATGATGATGAGATGTTTACTTAATGTACTTGCCCTTTGTCACTCGTGACAAAAAGGGGGAGTAGTTTTAAGATGAGAGTAGTTATACTCATAGGGGAAGGGTTAGTATAGGAGATTTTTGTTAGGGGAGTGTTCATATTTTTTAAGGCATGTTGTGAGGTTCTTATGTATTTTCTTCTCTTTTCCTTTACATTTTTACCTCATGTATATTGGTTTTGTGACCACTTGACATACATTGTACTTATATTTGGTTTATATATATATTGATGTATGTTATTCACCTATATTTCCATGTATTGTTTCTTTTCTTTCTTTATACACATGTTTCTTATTTATTGTATGTAATCTATTATTTCTATTTCACACTAAGATGCCTTGAAGAGTTTTGATTAAAGTATTTCAGAAATACATGTTGTCAAAGTCTTCTTGGCATAAATTCTCTTCTTGCAAAGTTTTTCAAGAGTTTTTGTTATGATAGCTTTTATTGTATTTCAACAAGTGAATTATGAGTTGAGTGATTTATGATTTCTCTCATATGTTCATTTGTTTGTTGTGGTTTTGTCACAGATTGCAAAAGGGGGAGATTATTAGGACATATGTGATTTGATGTTAGGAACATATGTCAATATTTTATGCAATTGGCTAATCCTTTAAAAAAACGCACTTTACTCGTAATTGGATAGATCTAGGACGTGTTTAATACTTCAAGGAACAAGGTTTTAAGTTCAAGTGTTAAAGCCATGCAAGTATGTCCAAGAAACAAGTGAGAAAGTGCTGGATTTTTAAAGTTGGACAACTATCTCGACAATTAACATTTATCGAGGTTTAAAAGCTACTTCATCTCGTGGCTCGACAGCTAGCTCGATAGATGGCTATCTATCGAGGTTTATGAAACTCAATTTTTCAGAGCTGATTTTCATCCAATCTGTGAGTATGTGTCTAGACTTTCTTTTCTTACAACCCTAAACATATATAAGAATTGTTTTAAGGGTTGTCGCAATTGATGCAACTGAATGCAAAAATTTTTCACAAGCATATTGTGAATCGGAGCTGCTATGTTTGTACACCGTAGGATTTTGTGACCAAAGAGCTTCTTGATTTTCATCGTGTGATGAACTGAAAAACTTTATAGCCAACATCTTTCTCAAGTTGGTGATTAAGTCGTGTACTACGATCCGCGCATCAATTGGTTAGTCACGTACTGGGAGTTGTGCATTGAAAAGGAGGGATTGTCACTACAGAACAAGTCCAATTGGGTATTAGGGTAAGGGTTGAACTGTAGGTTGGTATAAGGTACTGGGATTCTTTTACTTGTAATCGCTTGTTTTGATAATAGTGATTCTTGAGAGTGGTGACCTTAAAATCACCCGGTTGGGTTTTTTGCCGTGTAGGTTTTCCCCATTCGTAAACAAATCACGGTGTCAAATTTAATTTTCGCTGCATTTAGTTATTTGGTGATTTGTTTGTGCTACAACGCATTTAGCATGTTAAATTGATTAATTAATAAACTTAGCTAATTAATCAATTAATTCATCACAAGAGGTCAATACATTCTTGGTCTATCACAAATCACCAAATAATTAAAAGCAGCGGAAAATAAAATGACAAGGTAATTTATTTACGAATGGAGAAAACCTCTAAGGCAAAAACCCCACTGGATGAATTTAAGGTCACTACTCTCGAGAATCCATTATTATCAAAACAAGCGGTTACAAGTAAAGGAATCCCAGTACCTTATATCAACCTATAGTTGAACCCTTACCCCAATACGCAATTGGACTTGTTCTGTAGTGACAATCTTTCCTCTTCTTCAGTTCATTCACACGATGAAGATCAAGAAGCTCCTTGGTTATAAAACCTTATGGCGTACAAATGCAGCAGCTTCTTCAAGAGAAAGATGAACTGGAGCATATGTCTCCGGTCATAATATGCTTGAACAAAGCCTTTGTATCAAGTTTTATCAACTTGCATCAAGTGTGACGGCCCTTAAAATAATCTTTATATCTATCTAGGGTTGCGAGAAAAGAAACCCTATACAAATATACATAGATATGCATGAAATCAGATCTGAAAAGTTAATTTTCGTAATTCTCGATAGATATAGTTGTTAAGCTTATCTGTCGAGCTTCACATTTTAAATCTCGAAAGATACATTTGTCGAGCTTTAAAACACAACACTTCTTCACTTGATTCTTGGACAGATTTGCATGGTTTTAATACTTGGACTTGAAATCTTGTTCCTTGAAGTATTAAACACATCCTAGATTTACCTAATTACAAGTAAAGTGCACTTTGTCAATGGATTAACCAATTCTAAATTCTTAACATCATCCACATATGTCCTAACAATCTCCCTATTTGGCAATCTATGACAAAACCATAACAAACAAATGAAAATATGAGAGAAGTTAGAAATCACTCAACTCATACTCACTTGTTGAATACAATAAAATCTAATCCTAATAACACAAACTCTTGAAAAACTTTGCAAGAAGAGAGTTCATGGCAAGATAGACATTGACAACATATATTTCTGAAACACTTTAAACAAAACTCATCACGGTATCTTAATGTGAAACAGAAATAAAAGATTACATACAATTAATTAGAAGCATGTGCAAAAAGAGAGAAAAGAAACAACAGATGAAGAGATAGGTGAAAGAATGTAATAACAACCTCATCAATATATATATATATATATATATATATATATATCAAAAAGAGTACAAGGTTTACTATCACAATGTAAGAACAATGTATCTAGAAAGTAAATAAAAGAAAAGATACAAAAATTCCTCACTACATCCCTCAAAAGATAAACACTCCCCCTAACAAAAATATCTCCTATACTAATTCTCCCCCTAAGTACATGACTACTCTCATACCCAAAATTACTCACCCTTTTTGTCACGAATGACAAAGAGCAAGTCATTGAGATGTAGTCATTTCATCGTCATTGGAAGAGCTAGCATCCTCATCTGCAGTAGCATCATCATTACTACCGAAGCCATCATCATTATCCTCGTCCTTAGAAGCCTTAAGAGAAGGTGAAGGAGATGGAGATGCTACGAAGCCACCCATGCAAGCCTGACGTTGTGCAATATGAACTACATGGGTGTGCACCTGACACAGCTCATCATTGAAAGTGTCAAAGCGAGTATCTATGTGCTCAAGCTGTGCCATGATGGTCGCTAACATCACACCACTACTTGAAGAAGAAGGTGCGGAGGTAGATGGAGCGAAAGGGGCTGGAGGAATTGTTGTCTCGGTTCGTGGCCGCTTTGGTTGAAGTTGGGCTGTGCTCCGTCTAATGGTCGCCATGCTAATGGCACACATAACGGAGAAGTGAGGAGACTCGAGATAAGAGACAGAGGAGTGGCGAAGGATCCTCGTGATAGCAGAAGGAAAGATAAGCTTATCACGGGTCGCCGTATCCTTATAGAAATTTATAAGGAAGAGTATGAAGTGAGAGGGAAAGGCTATGGTAAGTCCCTCGAGAAGGGATAACAAAAAGTGAGCACAAGACTCAATAATCAAATTATAGTGAGATAAGGGATATAAAATAAATGTTATCACTATATTCAGGAATCTCGGACTTTTTGCAAAGCCCAAGCAAGGGGTGTTTTGACGTTCACCCTAAGATGAGGGTGTCACACAGAAAAGAGATATGAGCTTATCTTTAGACACCGTCTTAAGATGACGACAGCTGTGGTAGTCAGCAAACTCTACCCTTGGAACATGTAGCACCTCAGATATAAGATCCAGAGTGACTACTATATGAGTACCTTGAATGCGAGTGATGAAATGAGGTATGGAGTAATCAAATCCGTGCATATTGGAGTAATCAGATCCGTGCAAGGGGTGTTTTGACGTTCACCCTAAGATGAGGGTGTCACACAGAAAAGAGACATGAGCTCATCTTTAGACACCGTCTTAAGATGACGACAGCCGTGGTAGTTAGTAAACTCTAACCTTGGAACATGTAGTACCTCGGATATAAGATCCAGAGTGACTACTATATGAGTACCTTGAACGCGAGTGATGAAATGAGGTATGGAGTAATCAAATCCGTTCATATTGGAGTAAAAATCCTTTATGATCATGGAGGGACAACTGACTGGGATGTCATAAAGGGACTCCCAACCCTTACTGTAGATGACAGTGGGTAAGTTAGTATCGGAAAAATTCGACAGGATGACCTGGCGTTCCGAATGAATGCCGCGTCAAGAAAAGTTCTTTGAAAAGTCCTGACAGGTTTTATTATCATGGAACCTGACATAAGAATGTGATGCCCCCGGAATGAAGAGGGTTCCAGGATGGAGTGGACTTGCACTTGGGTGCCATGCACAGACTATCTAAGAGAGAGAGAGAGAGAGAGAGAGAGAGAGAGAGAGAGAGAGAGAGAGAGAGAGAGAGAGAAGCAGAAGAGTACCAAACAATATCAATATTAATAAGATAGAAAAGAGAGGTATATATGCATGAAAAATGCATGAACATGTGACATGCAACAATAAAAACATCATGGGCTCAGCCCAAACCAAACCTAACTAGCACACAAGATTCAACATGGAGAACACATATCGATAATGCATGAAACATTTTGAAAATGCAAATGTGATGCAATGCATGAGCATATAGGATCATTTAAACAAAACCCAACCCAAAAATTTCACAAAAACTTCATCAATTTGGAAAAACCCCAAAAATTTTCCAAAAACCCAAAACTTAGGTTAGAATAAATGAAATGCATGATACAAGAGAGAAAGAAGATCATACTAGAGGGAAAAAGCAAGGATTAGGCCGAAATCCAAGTGGAGAAGATGAAGAGTTTGAGTGAGAAGTGTTTGGAAGAGAGAAAAGAGATTTTCTATCAAGAGAAATCAGAGAGAAATGAGAGAAAATCATGCTGAGGCTTTATATAAAAATACGGAGCTTGATGGATCGAGAGCTTTTGAGCACTAATTCTTGACATATTTATTTGTCAAGGTGTTATTGAGAGCTATCCATAGCAAAGAGACTTCGATGGATCAAATAGTTATCGAGCATCTATCGAGCAGACAAAAAATTTCTCGATGGATCATGAATCTGTTGAGACGCTATTGAGACAAATTCCCAAAAGCTTTGATGGATCAAGATTGCATTAACTTTTGTCAAGAAAGGAAGATAAAAGGGCTCGATAGATAGCTTAGCTGTTGAGATGTGCAAAAACAGTTTTTCAAAGAAGAGAAAAACACAGAAATGAATGCAATAAAGCAAGCTATTCAACCAAAGATCCAAACATCATTTTAAGCTCTCAAAAACATCTCTTAACAAGAAAAATGTCAAGCATTTAGATCCAAAACACACACACACACACACACACACACACACACACACTATGTTGGAAAAATAGATGTGCGTAGTGGAAAAAAAAACGGATCTACTTCATTAGAAAATGATAACATGTGCTACGTAAGTTTCAGAATTAGAGAACAAGAATGCG
>JAOWBE010138939.1:0-19299 GCA_028566155.1 Quercus phellos
AACCATGATCAAAACAATGTGTTTAGTCGTGTTTAGACTTGCTCAAAGTTGATTTGTTTATGTAAAGTTGGAATAAGTTATTGCAGGATTTAAAAAAGCAATTCAGCCTATTTCGATCGATCGAAGCTTAGGCTCGATCAATCGAAAATTGGGTCTGAATGTTTTTTCTGCAGAATTTCAACTCAGCCCTATTTTAATTAAAACATTTAGGGTTTTCTAATTTGCCCTAGGTACAAAAGGCAAACCCCAGTCACATTTTAGTATGGCTCATATTGCTATTTATGTCAATCTCTTGTGAGACCCTTGAGGAGCTTTCCTTCACACAAGCTTAGGGTTTTCAAGGAGAAGAAGTTTTCTACACCTTTATGATCAATTCAGTTGCTGCCATTGAAGCCCAAAGAAACACAAGCATGGGTGCTTGTATCTGGTGGTGAATCCAAGAAAGAAGGAGTTCGTGGAATCGAAGCTTGCACGTGGTCGTGTCAGTAAGTTCTACTAGTGGGTAGCAATAAAAGTCGAGCATGGGGGCTTGTAAGTCTTATTGTATGAACTTCGATTTTTTCAAGATAGTGGATTCAAGTTTACCTTGATGATAGTGGATTCAAGTTTACCTTCGATTTTTTCAGGTTTTTACTGGTTTGGTTTCCTGGGTGATCATATCTTATATCTTTTATCTTTCCACTACTTTATATGATATGATTGTTTGATTGTGATAACCTAGATTTGAATAATTTGATTAACTAATAACTTCGCTAATTACCTAGGTTAATCCAATTGTGGTTTTAAGGGGTCTAAAAACTGTCAGTATGTTCTCTTTCACATTCAAATAACAACAAAAACTATAGAATTAGCATAATATTCTAAAAGACATGATTAAGCAGATAGCTACACAAGTAATTAGCATAAACGATAGAATTAAATATTCTAATGAACCTTTGACAGACTCCTTTCTCCTCGACAGACCTGATTATATTGATAAAAACTCTTATAAAGATGAATATAAAGATGAATTTTTAAATATAATTGATAGAATTATATTCCAAAAATGGTATACTAAAATAACTCTGGTTGTTCATAAAGAATTTTCATTAACTCTGGTTGTTCATATAGAATTAAATGTTCATAAATAATTGATAAAATGATATTCCAAAAATGGTATACTGAAATAACTCTGGTTATTCATAAAGAATTTTCATTAACAGTTGTTGCACTAGTTGATTCAGGTGCTGACATGAATTATATTCAAGAAGGATTAAAACCCTCCAAATATTTTGAATCAACAATAGACAGATTAACTCAGGCTAATGGTGATAAACTTAAAATAAGTAATAAATTGACAAAGACATACATATATAATAATGGAATCAATTTCAGAACACCTTTCTTCTTAGCTGACAAATTGTCTTTGTTAGGACATACGTAAATCATGTTAGGAATATATATCATTATAGAATTGGCTAATCCTTAGACAAAATGCACTTTACTTGTAATTGGGAAGATTTAGGATGTGTTTAATGCTTCAAGGAACAAGGTTTCAAGTTCAAGTGTTAAAGCCATGCAAGTTTGTCCAAGAATCAAGTAAAGAAATGCTGAATTTTAAAACTCGACAGTTAGCTCGATAGCTAATATCTATCGAGGTATAAAAGGTTGTTTTGCCCGATGCTCGACAGCTTCTCGATAGATAGGGTATTTGTCAAGATTTATGAAAATCAGTTTTTCAGATCTAATTTTACTCCAATCCGTGAATAGATGTTTGAGCTTTCTTTTTTCACAACCCTAAACATATATAAGGATTGTTTTAAGGGCTATCACAGTTGATGCACCTCAATGCAAAGGTTTTTCACAAGCATTGTGTGAACTGGAGACATATGCCCTAGTTCATCTTGCTATTCAAGAAGCTGCTGTGTTTGTACACCATAGGGTTTTGTAACCAAGTAGTTTCATAATCTTCATTGTGTGATGAACTGAAGAACTTTGCAGCCAACATCCTTCTCAAATTGGTGAGTAAGCCGTGTACTGGGATTTGCACATCGAATTGGTTAGTCATGTACTGGGAGCCGTGCATTGAAAGGAGAGATTGTCACTACAAAACAAGTCCAATTGGGTATTGGGGTAAGAGTCCAATTGTAGGTTGGTATAAGTTACTAGGATTCCTTTATTTGTAACCGCTTGTTGTGATAATAGTGAATTCTCAAGAGTAGTGACCTTAAAATTACTCAGTAGGGTTTTTGCTGTGTAGGTTTTCCCTATTTGAAAACAAATCACCGTGTCAACTTTATTCTCTGCTGCATATTAATTTAATTGGTGATTTATTTGTGCTACCATGCGTATTGCATGCTAATTGAATTAATTAATTAACTTGGCTAATTAATTAGTTAATTCATCATAAGGGGTCAATACATTCTTAAGCTATCAAGTGGTATCAGAGTAGGCACACTCTAATTAGGATTTAATTTTTGCTGTGTGATCTATTGACCCCTGTTATCATGGCTGTAACCGGCTTGAAAAGATCTTTGTTTTCAAATACATCTTGTTTTTCTAATCTCTACTGGTTTGAGTGTATCAGAAAATGCATGTCTAAAAGTTATTTGAATTTTATCATGATGATTATTGGAAAAGATCTCAGCTTTACAAAGAAGAAACTAGACTATCTCAGAATGAAAATGTGCAAAGGAGCTTGTCTGAGAAGAGTGCAAGTTAAAGGCTTTGTTCATAAAAGGCAGATGAAAGAAAACACTATTCCTACTGATCTGTAATCTAAGTACGAAGTGTGCTTCATGATGAAGTTCGCATTTAAAGTTATGGACACGTATTTGTGGTACCTTGACAGCGGCTGCTCAAAACATATGACTAGAGACCGATCTCTCTTCAAGGTTTTCAAGTCTAAGAAAGGTGGTAATGTCACTTTAGTTGATGGGAGCAAATCACAGATTAAAGGAAAGGGAATCATGTCTTTACCTGGACTACCAGACATTGCAAATGTTTTATATGTAGAAAGTCTAAGAGTGAACCTGTTGAGCATAAGTTAGCTATGTGATCAAGACTTTATGGTACTATTCTCAAAAAGAAAATTCTTTGTCATGGATGAGTCTGGAAAGAAACTCATAAATGGTATTCGCACTCTAGACAATTGTTATGTTTGGTTCATGATGTTGATATTGTGTGCAATAGCATTTGTTTACCAAATGAAAATCTATGTCACCAAAGGATGAGACATGTTAGTTACAAACATCTTTCAATTTTATCTAAGCATGAGTTAGTCTTGGGGATACTAAAGCTCGGTAGAGTGAACAATGTGGTGTGTGAACCATGTCAGCTTGGAAAACAGATGAAAACTAAACATCTGGGCACTCAGACATCCACTACATCTAGAACATTGGAGCTACTGCATCTGGATCTCATGGGTCCAACCAAAACCGAGTCTCCTGGTGGAAAGAGATACATCATGGTTATGGTAGATGACTTCACTAGGTACACTTGGGTCATCCTCCTTCAATCCAAGTCTGATGCTCCTAAGCACATTGAAGTCTTGTGCACAAGATTACAAAATAAGAAGTGTTTGAAGATTGATCGTATTTGAAGTGACCACGGTAAAGAATTCAAGAACTCATACATGGAGTCCTTCTGTACTAGACCAAGTATATCTCAAGAATTCTCTGCTTCTATTACTCCTAAGCAGAATGGAGTAGTGGAAAGAAAAAAATAGGGTTATTCAAGAGATGGCTAAAGCCATGTTGCACAACAAGGATTTGGTAGAAACTTGTGGGGAGAAGCCATTAACACTACATGCCATACGGTTAACAGAGTGTACTTTAGACCTGGTACCAAGAAAACTCCCTATGAGCTATGGAAGGGAAGGAAGCCAAATGTCAAGTATTTTAGAATTTTTGGAAGTAGTTATTTCATTCTCAAGGATATAGAGAATGTGGGAAAATTTGACTCATGAAGTGATGAAGGAATATTTCTAGGATACTCCTCTACAAGCAAGGCTTATCGGGTATACAATAAAAGAACAAAGAAGGTAATGGAATCTGTGAATGTTGTTATTGATGAATTTTCATAGTACAATTCTGAGAAATTTAGTGAGAAAATCCCCAAAGAAATTCTTCCTCCCAAGCCCAAGGACATTCAAGAAATTGTTGATCAAGAGCCTACATCTCCAAGTACTCCTGGTACTCCAAATGTTGTAGAAGGTTTAGCAGACATACCTACTTCACCTGATTTTGAATCCCATGAAGAGAAAGGACCTTCCTCAAGGATCAAATTGAATCATCCTCCTATAGTTATTGTGGGAAACATGAATGAACTTACACTAAGGAAGTGTACAGTTGATAAAAGTGTTGCCAACTTTGTGTCTTATTCTTATTATTTGTCGCAAGTTGAACCCACTAAAGTTGAGGAAGCTCTTCAAGATGAAAGCTGGGTTGAAGTTATGCACGATGAACTACTTTAGTTTGAAAGGAATGATGTCTGGACTTTAGTGCCTAGAACGGAGGGTAAGCATATCGTTGGCACAAAGTGGATATTCCACAATAAGATTGATGAGAAGGGTAATTTGATCATCAACAAGGCTCGTCTTATAACTCAAGGATACTCTCAAATGGAAGGAGTAGAATATGATGAGACATTTGCTCGTATGAAGTCCATTAGAATTCTCCTAGCCTTGGCATGTCACTTGAAGTTCAAGCTTTACCAATTGGATGTAAAGACTGCTTTCTTGAATGGATTCCATAAGGAAGATGTTTATGTGACTCAACTAAAAGGATTTATTGATCCACACTTTCTGGATCATGTGTTGTACCTCAATAAGGCATTTTATGGTTTAAAATAAGTCCCTAGAGCTTGGTATGATCGACTCACAAAATACTTGGTGTCACATGGGTTCACAAGAGGAAAAGTTGATCAAACTCTCTTCATAAAAAAGGAAGACGGCAAGTTGATAGTTGCACAAGTCTATGTTGATGATATCATCTTTGGGTCGACTAAGGATGAACTTGCTCATAGTTTCTCAAACCTCATGCAGGCCGAGTTCGAGATGAGCATGATTAGAAAGTTGACTCACTTCCTATTTTTGCAAATTTGTCAATAAGAGTCAAGTATATTCCTATCTCAATCTAAATATGTTAGAAATCTTGTGAAAAAGTTTGGTTTAGAATCTACTAGTTCTGTTAGAACCCCTATGAGACCAAATGTTAAACTCACTGTTGATTTGTTAGGTAAAAGTGTTGATTCATCTCTTTATAAAAGCATGATAGGTAGTCTTCTTTATCTTACTGCTAGTAGACCTAACATCAGTTACAGTGTGGGAATGTGTGCTAGATATCAGGCTAATCCCAAAGAGTCTCATATGATTGCTTTGAAAAGAATCTTAAAGTATGTCAAAACCACTGTTGACTTTGTTGCGTGGCACCACAAGGACACAAATGATATATTAGCAAGGTATTCTGACACAGACTGGGCTAGGAATGTTGATGATAGAATGTACATTGGGGGGTTGTTTCTATATGGGTAATAATATTGTCTCTTGGATGAGTAAAAAGTAGAATTCCATCTCTTTATCATTGCAAAGGCTGAATACATCGCTACCGGTAGTTGTTGCACCCAATTTCTATGGATGCAAAAGCTTCTCCTTGATTATGGTATTCGTCAAAAGCATCTTACCATCTACTGCGACAATACCAGTGCCATCAATATCTCTAAGAATCCAATTCAATATTCTCGAACTAAACACATAGAGATTCGACATCACTTCATTCGGGAGCTTGTTAAAGATGTTACTCTTACTCTTGAGTTCATTCACACTGATGATCCGAAGGTTGATTTGTTCACCAAACCTCTTGATAGCAAATGGTTTGAATTCATTTGCCAAAACATTGGTGTTAACTCCATGGATTGATCTCTTTTTCTCGTCCTCCTTCCTCATGCATTTGCATCTAGTTTTATGTTTTGCTTTGTTTAACAAGTTTTTGTTTGTTTATTTTTCAGTTTTGCTTTATTTTGTTTTTCATAAAAGTAAAAATAAAAATTGAAAAAAAAATAAAAATAAAAACAGTGTGTTTGCGTACATTGGTACCCGTGTACCTTAGATAACCATTAAAACAAAATTTTCTAAACTTTGTATCTTTTGTAGCTTAGATAAGCATCTCTATGCACAACTAAGCAAGTGAGTTTTGTGGCTTGTGTTTGTGATGAGTAAGAATAAAGACTAGAAAATCCTAAGAGAAAGGCATAAATAACCATTTCACCACTATTGCCCGCCAATCATGAAATGACATCTGTATGCTTCGACATAGCAAAAATGCAATGCCAAAAGCTTAACATCATTGGGTATTTCTTTTCTCTCTCTTATATGCCCATGCACGGTTTGCTTAAAATAAAATATGTAAAGAAAAATAAAAGCAAAAAAAATCAAAATGATTTATATATGTTTGCAAACTTGTCTTCTAAGAGGTGTGGGAGTTATAGGATGTACCTCGAAGGTGATAATCTCCATCAAATAGTTATGCTTGTGTATCAGTTAAAGTGATTTTCTCATATCTCAAATCATCATAACATGTAGACACTTATGCAATCTTGCGATATTTTTCACACATAACACGCATTATTCTTTACTACTCTTGATACATGTGTAGGTACAATGTGATTTGGCCATCACAAGGAATACATGTTGTTAGGAAATTTAGACCCCGGTTGATAGAATTAACAAGTTTTAAATCCAAGTTTTTAATTAGATTTATTATGAATAAAACTTGTTAAAACAAACAAACATCAATATCATATCAAAATTATGCAGCGGAAAAATAAATAAGACAAGATATTATGACCAAGGAAAACCAATGAAACAAACTAGTTTCACAGTAAAAAACATGGAGGGAAACCTTCCCAAAAAGAAATTCACTATAGTAAAGAGAAGTTTCAGACCTAGTACAAAAACCTTTGTCCCTAGACTTTACAATCCCTGTAGATGAACTTACAGCAAAAACCTTCTACCGCTTCAGAACCTCTAAACTCTTCAATATATGAACACCACTGCACAGATCCCAGTACATGACTAACCAATGATACACGGCTCCTAGTACGTGACTAACTCACCAACTTGAAGAAGATGTTGGCTGCAAAGTTCTTTACTTCATCAACAATGAAGATCAAGAATCACTTGGTTACAAAACCCTAAGGCGCAAAGACGCAGTAGCTTCTTTTAGAGAGAATAAGGCATTGGTCATCTTTTGAAAAATGTTCTCCTTGTATTCTCTTATGTGATGGCCTCTAAAATAAGCCTTATATATGTCTAGGGTTGTGAGAAAAGAAACCCTACATATACATGTCAGCATGGGCCGAAAATCAGATCTAGAAATTTGGATTTCAATTCTCGATCGATCAAGAGGTGTCAAGGAGGTGTTGAGCCTATCTATTGTGAGCTATCAAAAAGTCCTTACGGGCTTCATCATCATGTTATGGAATGTGGAAAAAGAGAAAAGGCTAAGAAAGAAAAAAAAAAAAAAAGAAAGAAAAGACAAAAATGAAACAAGATGGAGTCGACATAAAACTAGTAACTCTACAAGAGTTAATGACAGAAGTAAAAATGGTAAAACAAGAAATTAAAGAAATTAAAGAGGATAATTCCATAGAAATAGATAAACAAAATATTGCTGAAATAGTAAACTTGAAAGATTTTCCTAAACCATTGACAGATTCTCCCGTAACAGACATAATAATGGTAGACCCCTTGATCCTCCTACAGATAAAGAGGTTATTATAGATATTAATAGTAATAAAATTGATAGCAATAGACAAAATTCTTTGAGTTTAATAAATAGAGTCATTTTTCAAAAAATGGATACAAAAATTATTAAAAAAGATTTTTCTTTGACAAAAGTCACATTGACAAACTCAGGTGCTGACAACTTGAATTTTATACAAGAAAGATTAATACCTTTAAAGTATTATCAAAAATCATCTGAAAGATTAACTCAAATTAATGGAGAAAAACTCATAATTAATCATGAAATACCTAATGTTCACATATGTAACGATGGAATATGTTTTGAAACTATTTTTGTTTTAATCAAAGAGCTTTCTATTAAAGTTACTTTAGAAAATCCCTTTATGGCTTTGCTTTACCCCTTTTTAGTGACAGATGAAGGAATTAAACCTAATGTGTTAGGAAAAGATATATTCTTTAGATTCATTTTATTACCTGTCCTGAAAGAATATCATTCTTCTAAAAAGGTCACTATTTTAAATGATATCAACGAGAAAGGAATCTGTAGAATAGAAAGAAGTTTGTCATCTTTAGAGACAGAGATTTGTTCTAATCCTCTCATTGCTTTCTGGCACCAACATATAGTACAACCATTTTGTGAAAAAGACTCTAGTGGAAAACATACAAAAGATTGAACTATGGTTACAATTCCTTCTAGTCAAAATGAATGGACTAACAATTTGATAGATGCACCAAGCAAAATTATAATAAATGACAAACTTACACCCTTGGTAGTAAAATCAAATATTCATATAACAGATGTCTTAATAAAAGAAGTCTTGATAGATTCTCCTTTACTAATCATAAAAGAAAACATTAATTGTGGTAAGTTCTTGGACAAAGAGAAATTTAATTTACTAACAGGTAGAATTCGTTATAAGTCCCTGATAGATTTTCCCCAGACTATTATAATTATTGATGAAAGACTTTATGGAGAAGCTCTATTTCACATATTCTCACAGAATGAGATATATTGTAGGACATACAAAACGGATAGAATTATGACAAACTTTGTAAAAATTTTGAATCCTAATCACTTTGGCATTGACAAGCTTCATCATGACTACTCTAACACCACTACTCAGCGAGAGCACAAAGGTGTTAAGAAACAAGTTTGAGTTTTATTTCTTTGCAATTAAGAAATAACTAGGAACTTCTATTACTACATAGTCGCTACTTGCTCTTTGATAGCGTTGGCCAACCTCAAGACTCGTTGGCAAACCATAGTTTCGCATTGGTCAGCCCATTTTTTGTTAGCCAACGGACAGGCATTGTTTGGGTGGTCCCGCAATGGAGTTTCCCGAGGAGGTGGTATCAATAGCAAACATACCAATGGTTAGTAATAGTTCCGCCAGTAATTATTAATTGCTTGAAAATAGAATAAATATGTTTATCAGTTCATCATATGTTTGCTTGTTCACACTTAGGTTAGGCGCACACACTAATTAGAAACATGGACTATGATGATATAGATTATGATGAAGGTTATAGCATAAGAGATATAGACAGTAATTGGTCAAATAGTAATATGGAATATGATGAAACAGATTCTGATTCTGATAGTGATATAGATGATTATAACTATAATAACAGCACAAATAATTGGAGTACATTAACAGGAGATAAAATCAACCGACAAACTGATAGACACAATAATAGTTTGTTACACATGATTAATAAAAAATTAGAATCTTTAGAAACTGCGGAAAGATCCATAATAAACACTAAAGTAGAAAGGAAAAATGATAGTTTTTTGGACCTACTTCAAAGAATGAAAGCTTTAAATTCAGAAAAAGAAAGAGAATTTGAATCTCATCATAGATAACCTTTAGCAAAAACCGTGACAGATAATTGGAATAATAGACAAAAGATTACAGATATTAAAAATAATAAAAAAGATAGCCTAGTAGAGAAAATTGATGAAAGAAATGATAGTCACATGGTGCAAAAGAAGTCCATAATAAACACTAAACCAGAAAGGAAAAATGATAGTTTTTTGGACTTATTTGAAAGAATGAAAGCTTTAAATTCAATAGAAAGACAAGAGAATAATAATAAGAAAGGTGACATTGTAATGGAAAGAACAACACGTATAGAAGCTAAAGGAAAGAATCCTAGTACTATAGAAACAAAACTAGACATAATTGATGAAGACAAAGAAAAAGGAATAGTAAAAGAAATGATAGAAAGAATGGAAAGACAGGACAATAGTACTCTTAAGCTAACCAACTCAAAAGAAACTCTATGTAAAAAGTTAGATATAGAAAAATACATAGAAAAAGAAAGAGACATGATAAGGAAAGAGAAAGAAAATGATAGCCTAGTCAACAAAGAATGGACAAATAATAGTCCTAGGAATAATGATAGTTTAAAAGAGAAAATTGTTGAAAGACTAAAATCAATTGAAAGATCCATGATATATCCCCAAAATGATAGTTTGGCAGAATTAACTAAAAAGATGGAAATTTTAAATTCACCTCTAGATATAGACAGAAAAAGAGACATAACAGTTTTAAATACTACTGAGTCATCAGATAATGAGAAAAATGACAGACACACTAGAAGTACTATTTGTCATAAATGTAAACAATATGGACATACTAAGAAACAATGTGACAGACATAATAAAATTGTTAAACAAATTAGTAAATTAGAGTTTGAGAAAGATGTAATAAATGAATTAATGGGAATGTTTAACCTACCTAATCATTTAAAAGACAAAAAAGATTATTTACTAAAATTGAAAGATTCTATAGATATCCCTATTGCTTGTTTTAAGTGTTGGAAATATGGACATTATGTTACAGAATGTGGGAGAAGATAAAAAGCTAAGAAAGAAAAAGATAAGAAAGAAAAGACAAAAATGAAACAAGATGGAGTAGATATAAAACCAGTAACTCTACAAGACTTAACGATAGAAGTAAAAATGGTAAAACAAGAAATTAAAGAAATAAAAGAGGATAATTCCACAAAAATAGAAAAACAAAATATTGCAGAAATTGTAAACTTGAAAGATTTTCCTAAACCATTGACAGATTCTCCCGTAATAGACATAATAATAACAGACCTCCCTATCCTCCTACATATAAAGAGGTTACTACATATATTAATAGTAATAAAATTGACAATAATAGATAGAATTCTTTGAGTTTAATTGATAGAGTTATTTTTCAAAGAAGGGATACAAAAATTATTGATAAAGAGTTTTCTTTGACAAAAGTCGCATTGACAGACTCAAGTGCTGACAACATGAATTTTATACAAGAAAGATTAATACATTTAATGTACTATGAAAAATCATCTGAAAGATTAACTTAGGCTAATGGAGAAAAGCTTATAATTAATTACAAAATACCTAATGTTCCCAAATGTAACGATGGAGTATGTTTTGAAATTGTTTTTGTTTTAATTAAAGACTTTTCTTTTAAAGTTATTTTAGAAAACCCCTTTATGGCTTTGCTTTACCCCTTTTTAGTGATAGATGAAGGAATTAAAACTAGTGTGTTAGGAAAAGATATATTCTTTAGATACATTTTACCGCATGTCCTGAAAGAACATCATTCTTCCAAAAAGGTCACTATTTTAAAAGATATCAACAAGAAGGGAATTTGTAGAATAGAAAGAAGTTTGTCATCTTTAGAGATAGAGATTTGTTCTAATCCCCTCACTACTTTCTGGCACCGACATATAGTACAACCATTTTGTGAAAAAGACTCTAATAGAAAACAAACTTTTGTAGCTCTTGTTGACGCAAACTGACCCGTGGACAGGCCTAAATAGTAAAATCGATCAAATTTATTTTATATTGAAAAGTTTTTGTGTATTTTTTTTAATGGGGAGAGATTTATTACAAAATATTTAATATGATACTCTCTTTTGAAGTGTAAAACTTATTTCTTACACAACTTCTACATCGTAAATCTAAACAAATCACAATCCCAAAACTATGGCCGGTTATGAATGCTCAACAAATTAGTTAGGATTGAGCACATATATTTTTTTTCATCATTTTATCTTATTCTAAATCATATGGTCAATCATTTTCTTGATTAACATGTACTTTTGTTACGTCTAGTAATGTTACATTAAGTCTTTCTCTAATTCTTTTTGTTAAAGAAAAAAATTTGTTAAGAAAAAGGGAAAAAAAATTTTAATTCAAGAAGAAGCACATATTAAAAAAAAGAAAAAAGAAAAAGAAAGAACAGATATCTACAAATTTAACAAACCAGTCAGCGGTAATTAAATGATTGTAATATTCAAATGCAAAATACATGCAATCAGTGAAGAGCGAAAAAAGAGAAAGTAAATGGAAACAAAATATTTTCATTAAAAAAAAAAAATTGATGCCAAAATTGAGAAACTAACAACTGGGTTTCAAAGTATCTGTGCTTGCTCAAGTGTGGAGTCCATTCAAATAGTGGCATATAAGAGCATTCTCATTAAGAATGCTAAATGCTATAAGTGCTAAATTTTAACATCAAGTTTGTAAAAAGCACCAAAAAGCAAGCTACAACAAACATGCTAAACTTTAAAAAAAAAATAGCAATTGAGCTATAGTGAGCTTTCATCTTTGAAAGCTCACTGTAGCTCCAAACTTTAAAAAAAAAATTATTATTTTAATGCTTGTAGTGGAAAAGGTGGTTTGTGTAGTTGTTTTGTCTATTATTTTAATGAGTAATTTATATTATATTAAATGAAATGGTAAAAAAATAGAACCTTTAATGTTGCGTGTATTGTAAAATGAGTTGTTAAAATTAATAAAGTGGCTTTTTGAGATGGTAAATGCTAAAATTTTTAAAAGTTTTGATGGGAATGCTAATGCACCAAAATGAAAATGATGGAACCATGGAAAAACAAAATAAACTAACCCCTTGTCCCCAGTAGCAGTGAAAATGCATGAATCCAAAACCCAGAATCAGAAAGTGTTAGGTGCACAGCACATTTCGTGGTCCAGCCCAGATTTGACAAAAGCTCATTTTTGAGCCTGTTGTAGAAGCCACCTAAAGTCCGGCCTTTCCTTTTGGAAAAACAGAGCTGTGCATGAGGGTTATGCGGTATACACAGAGAGAAATGGCACTTGCCACCTTTGAGAGAAAAAGAAAAATGTGATTTTTTTTTTTTTTTTGCTTAATTGATGGACATACTTAGGTTAAGGAAGATAAATTGATGGTTCTCTCTTAGAGAGGGTATTTGAGTTTTACAATTATAGGGAGTTAAAAAAGTATAGAAAAGTAATTGATTCTTTTCACAGTTTTTATATTTTCTATAAAAATGATATTAAAAATTTTCTAAAATTTTTCATTTATAAATGTCTTAAGGGCATCTATTAAACAGTCCTAAAAAGTATTTAAAGAAGAGATCACATTTTACTTTTGTATTGGTTTCACTCCATCCTCAATCTTTTGTGGTGAGATTGTATTTATTTTTAGAAATATATTCTTGATTTCTTGTACTTTCCCAATTTATCCAAGTAAGAAGCACTTATATTGCCCATTAATATTAAAAAAACAACAGCACAAAGAGTAGTTATCAAACGACAAGTTTTAGTAAACCAATCAGCGGTAATTAAATGAATGTAATACCTCTTTATCATTTTTTATGTTCCATACTATTTCGTGCTCTCGTGTCTCTGTACACATAGATGCAGGTTTTTGTCTTGCCTTTATGCAAGAGTTAGAGTGACCTTCCGTGGGTGAGGTTGGGGTGATCATTGGTTTCCTACGGAAGTAATAACCTTTGGGGTGGATATCGGTAGAAGGGTACAAATGGATGAAGAGTTGGAAGTATTGTGGAATAAGCTTTCCTTTACGGAGGAAGAGGGTGTAGGTGTTGATCTGGGAAGCAACAGTACCAGAGTTGCTAAGGAGGTAGGGAAAAATTGTGCCATCATGAAGATAATGATACAAAAAAGCATAAGCTTTGACGCTCTAAGAAAAAACATGCGTATGCTGTGGAAAACAAATAAATGGGTCAACTTCTCTAAACTAGAAGCAGAGTTGGTTTTGGTGGAGTTTGGAGATGGGAAAGATAAAAAGAAGATCCTTGATATGAGCCCTTGGAGTTTTGAGAAGCAGCTAGTAATTATTCAAGAATTTGAAGGTGAGCTAACTCCTATGGAGATGGAGTTAAAATGGTCTCCCTTTTGGATTCAGATTTTCAACTTACCTCTCATGAGCAAAACTAAGGAAACGGGCTAGGCGATTGGATCCTCGCTGGGGGAGGTTATGCAGGTCGATGTACCTAATTCGGGTGTGATATGGGGGAAATTCCTTAGGGTTCGGGTTTAGATTGATGTTACAAAAAGACTTATCCGGGGAAAAAAAATCACCATTGAAGGGGGTGAGGCTAGGTGGGTTCAGTTCAAGTACAAAAAACTCCCAAACTTTTGCTATCGTTGCGGATTACTAAGTCACGCACTCACAGATTGTCCTGCATCTTCTGTCACCGGCCGTTTGTCTAAAGTTGGCCTTCAATATGGGGCTTGGCAGCGTGGTGATCCTTTTAGGAGGTTCCAAAAAGAACCAGGTAAATATGGTGGAGGTGAAAACAGGGGCGGTAGAGAGGGAGTCACCGGAGGGGGGTTGGAACAGCCTCGTGTCCAGTCCGATGTAACTGGGGATCATTCACGGGGGGCTGGAAATCCCGTGACGGGGTCTGTTTCCTTAGCTTGCAGTAGCTTGGTAGGGGATGACGCATCTCTGGAGGCGCTCATACAGCTGATTGTGACACCACATGAGATTAGTAAAGGTAATGGGGTAGATGGGAAGTCAGAAGATAATATTTCCACTAAGATTGATAACTCACCTGTCACTCACAGCTCTCGGTCCGAAGCTGCAGAGGAGAAGCAGTGGGTGAAAATGCATGATCAGGTTTTGGGGAAGGTGCCTAATGAGGTAAACCCCTTATCAAAGTCTACTTTTCCCATTTCTTCTTCTGTATCTGATTTCCTAGTATCTGAGGAAGATATTCCTCCGGGTTTTGGGGGTCAACTTAAGAGTTTTGTTATGGTGTCCAAGGATAGTGCCAGCTTAGGGGGGTCTATGGGTAATTATGTGCATTTGGGCCAAACATCTTCAAGGTCTTTATCCGGCCCTTCATTTAGTTCAAATGGGCCCTCATATGTTTCTACACGGGTCGACCCTGCTTTGGACTCTTCCGTGTTAGGCCATGTATTAGAAAATTCGGTGCTTGTAACACCCCAGGTGTCCCTTGGCCCTCAATTAGCTGATATATCTAACATCCAACACACAAAGCACGTCTCTCACGCTTCTAGTCCAAAATGGTCTCGTGTTCTCTGTTCTTCTCATGGCAACAAGGAAGCTCTTCTCCCTCTTGCTGGTCAAAAGAGAGGTTTTAGGGTGGATTCCGTTTAGCTTGAATTACCAAGTAAGAAATTTCGGGTTTTTCAAGATGATAAAGAAAACTCAGTTGATATGGCAGAGGCTGGTTCCCAGCCCTGCCAAGGATTATGAGTATTATGTGTTGGAACTGTCGGGGGCTTGGGAACCTGCAGACAGTTCAAGAGCTCGGGGATATTGTCCGGGCACAAGATCCTACAGTTGTGTTCTTAGCTGAAACATGGCTGGTTGAAGCTAGGCTTGTGGGTATTCGTGATTCTTTACAATTCGGTCATTACCACAGTGTGTCAAAAGTTAATCATGGTGGTGGCTTAGCCCTTTTTTGGAAAAAAAATTTTAATTTACGGGTGGTGTCTTCCTCTATAAACCACATTGATGCAGTGATCTTTGAAGGGACTGACAAAGCCAGGCGATTTACGAGCTTCTATGGAGTCCCTGAAACTCATCTCCGCTCGGTTTCATGGAATTTATTGAGAACCCTTCATAACCAGCTCACCTTGCCATGGCTGTGTGGGGGTGATTTTAATGAACTCTTAAAGTCTCACGAGAAAAGAGGAGGTCGTCATCACCATTACGGGCAGATGCAAAAGTTTCGTGATGTTTTAGATGAGTGCGGGTTGTGGGATTTGGGATTTGTTGGAAAGAAATTTACATGGTTTAAGAACTATCCATTTGGTGGCATAAGGGAACGTCTTGATAGAGCAATTAGCACGGTTAAATGGCTTGATTGCTTACTTGCATCAAAGGTGCAATCCTTGGTTTGTGGTCAATCGAATCACAGCCCCATTCTCATCCTTCCTGAGGGCATCCTTGCAAAACCTCAGCGGACGTGGCGTTTTGAGCAATTCTGGCTTGAAAGGGACGAGTGCCAAGATATTGTGGCCCGTTCTTAGGAAGTAGCCCTTTCGGGTTCTCCTATGGCCTTGGCTGTGGGAAAAATTGATAGGTGCCAATCAAAATTGAAGAAGTGGAGCAAGAACTCAGTGTGTAATATTTCTCGAGCCTTAATGGACAAAAAAAAGATGTTGGGCAAAGCAGAGGCTGCGGCTATTCAGGGGGGCAACATTGATTTTTTCCTGCAATTAAAATCTAAAGTAAATGATCTTCTCCGAATGGAAGAACAAATGTGGCAACAGAGAAGTCATACCCACTGGCTGATTTTGGGTGATAGCAATACGAAATATTTCCATAATAGGGCTTCTCAACGCTTTCGCCGCAACTCTATATCTGAGATCCGAGACTTTTATGGGACCGTTTTCTCAAGGAAGGAAAACGATTCAGCTATGATTGTTGATTTCTACACCAAACTCTTCTCTTCTTCAAATCCGAGTGGTTTGGAATCAGTGATTCAACATACAAAGGGGGTGGTGAGTGCGGACATGAATGCAAGTTTGATTGAAGATTTCACGAGTTTGGAGGTTGAATCAGCCTTAAGGCAGATGGCGCCATTAAAAGCCCCCGGCCCCAACGGTATGCCCCCTATTTTCTTCCAACATTATTGGGATTGTATTGGAAATGATATTGTAAAGGATGTCTTATTTTGTTTAAATACCAATGAAGTATTGACGGGTTTGAACTATACTTTCATTACTCTCATTCCTAAAGTTAAGAGTCTGAATTTTATTTATGAATTTCGTCCTATTGCTTTATGTAATGTCCTATATAAACTTGTCTCCAAAGTTTTGGCTAACAGATTGAAAAGAGTTTTGCCTCAGATTATTTCTAAAATTCAAAGTGCATTCCAACCTGACAAAGCCATATCGGATAATATCTTGGTGGCTTTTGAGACTCTTCACCATATGAAGATGAAGAAGGTGGGTAAAGAGGGACACGTGGCTCTTAAATTAGACATGAGCAATGCGTATGATAGATTGGAGTGGGAGTTCTTGAAGATGATCATGGAAAAAATCGGCTTCCATCCCGCATGGGTGGGGTGGATTATGGAGTGCATCAAATCGGTTACATATTCTATCCTGATAAATGGTGAACCCAAAGGCCACATCCTTCCTACTAGAGGAATTCGTCAAGGGGACCCCTTGTCTCCATAACTCTTCTTATTGGTCTCGGAGGGTTTGAACGGGCTTATTCAACATGCGGTGGAGGGGGGTCAGATTGAGGGGTTTGCTCTTTGTCGGTCCGAACCGAAGATTTCTCACTTATTCTTTGCATATGACAGCCTCCTTTTTTGCTGAGCTCAACTAGGGGATGTGCTTGCCATCCAAGCTCTCTTGGGTCTCTATGAGAGGGCTTCGGGTCAAATGATAAATGCTGCAAAAACTACCCTTTTCTTTAGCAAAAATGTCTCGGATGCCACTAAAGAGTAAATTAAAAATCGGTTGGGAGTTGTCGAAATCAAAGAGTATGAGAAGTATCTAGGCCTACTAGCAGTTGTGGGAAGGAACAAGAAGGCGAGCTTGAACTATATCAAGGACAGGGTATGGGGAAAACTCCAGGGGTGGAAGGAGAAATTACTCTCCCAAGGGGGCAAAGAAGTGTTGTTGAAAGCAGTCGTTCAAGCCATCTCCACCTTTGCTATGAGTTGCTTTCGTCTGCCGATAGGCCTTTGCCAGGACATTGAGATGCTTATTAGAAAATTCTGGTGGGGACAAAGGGGAGACAAAAGAAAAATTCATTGGAAAAAATGGGAGGTTCTATGCAAGCCGAAACTTGAGGGAAGTTTGGGGTTTAAGGATCTTTGTAAGTTTAATGAAGCCATGCTTGCAAAACAAATTTGGAGACTAACTTCCGATACAGATTCTTTCTTCTATAAAGTGTTCAAGGCTAAATATTTCCTAAATGGTAATGTGTTTGAAGCAAGATTGGCCACGGGGTCTTTTGCAATGAAAAGTATTCTCCGTTCCAAGAATTTAATTGAAAGAAATGCCCATTGGCGGATTGGGAACGGCAATAGCACCCGAATTTTCAAAGATGCCTGGCTTCCAAACTCAAATGAAGGCAGAATCCTTTTTCACAGAGGGGTTCTTACCCCTGATTGACCAATGCTTTTTCCGCCCTAATGCCAAGATTATTAAATCCCTGCCCCTTTGTTTTATTCCCCAATTCGACTCTTTGGTTTGGCCAGCTGAGAGGAGTGGCAAATTCTCAGTTAAATCGGGGTATAAGTGTCTTTGCGAAGACCTGCAGGTAAAGGAACATGATCCAGGGACCATGGAGGTTGACAGGGGTTTGTGGAAGAGAGTTTGGAAATTAAACGTCCTAAGAAAGATTAAACATTTCCTTTGGAAGTCTTGCACCAATTCGTTACCCACGAAGGAAAACCTTTTGAAAAAAACTATTGTATCTGAAAATGTTTGCCATCTCTGTTCTAAGCATCCGGAAGATGTTAAGCATGCTCTGTGGGGATGTTTGAAGGTTTGTCAGGTGTGGCAAAGAAGCTTTGGTTGGCTAGATAACAACCGAGTTTCAGAGGGTGCTTTTTCTGATTTGGTTTGGAAGGTGCAGTCAAAACCAAATCTGTTTCCCCTGTTTGCTGTTACAGCTTGGGCTGTTTGGCATCACCGGAATAAATCTCGGCTTCAGGCAGCCACCATTCCTCTTAATCAGGTTGCTAGGTTTGCAGAATCCTATCTACGATCTTTTGTCGTAGGCCACAGTCAGAGGCTACCTCCGGTTAGTAGCTCTGTTGGTCCTGTTAAATGGAAGCCCCCGAGTGCGTGTTTGGTGAAGATAAATTTTGATGGTGCTCTGTTTAGGGAGTCTGACTGTGCGGCGCTCAGTGTGGTGATTTGCAATTCAGATGGCAAGGTTTTGGCTGCCCTTTCTGAAAAAATTATGAAACCACAATCTGCAGAATTGGTGGAGATTCTGGCTGCTCGGCGTGCAGTGCTGTTTTCCTGTGATTCGAGCTTCCATAATCCTGTTTTTGAGGGCAACTCCACTTCGGTAATTAAGCTTTTGCAAGATCGGTGCTTGACACATTCCCAGGGGGGTCATATATTAAAAGACATTGTGTCTCATTTAAACTCTTTTCAGAGTTGTTCTTTCTCTCATATTGGTAGGCAAGGCACTGCGGTTGTGCATGCTTTAGCCCAGAGAGCTAGATTTTCTTTTCCGTTAGAGGTTTGGACGGAGTCTGTTCCTCCTGCCATTTCTCATTTTGTTTTTTCTGACCTTCGGGCCTAGTTTCTATTGATATATTACTCTTCTTTCTCAAAAAAA